>LPNX011118107.1:199375-310698 GCA_001517045.1 Pseudotsuga menziesii
ACTAGTGGAAACTACAAAATAAGTAGATGGAATTTTTTTACCTTCCCTTTCAAGTGGATGCTAAGAGTGTACTGGTTCTGAAAAAAGCATGAAGTGTGAGACTCATATGCCTTGGAGGCATGATTTGTAGCACCCTTCGATATGATGTTCCCAATAGAGATATATGTGATCTCCACTGAGTCAGGACCAAATATCACTCGCTTTGGAGAGCCAGTATGAGTCATCTGGTAAACAAATAACATATTTGCAGCTAAGGAGGGAACATAAAGCACATCTTTGAACTTTCCATGTTAAAGCTTGATAGAACCCTTCCCTTTGGCTCGAATTTGACTGTTATTACCCATCTGAATACTAGGACCGTCATACCATCAAAATATTATAAAGAAGAAAATGATTCTCTGGATGCAACCATATGATTGGAAGCTCCATAATCAATGAGGAATGCATGTGTTGTTGAACAGCTAGCCTTCAGTGCATGGCATGTCTCTTCATGTTCTTCAATTTCTTCTCTATGGTCAGCCTTCCTTGCACTAGAAGGTACAATAGCGTTATGTTTCTTCAGAAGAAGAGCCATTTCATCAATTTTTCTTCTCATAAAGGAGCTTTCTGGATGAAATCCCCTTCCATGGTAAGAACAAAGGGTATTTCCTTTGCCATTCCTATTTCTTCTCTTCGAACCTGAAGGCTCATTTGACTACTCTTTCTCCATGTCATGAGACTCATCCTTTTGCTTCCCTTTACCATTTGTAACCTTAGTTCCTCTTGCAACTAGTGCTTGATCTCTAGAAGATTGAATGATCCCCATTTGGATCAACTTGTCATGCTCGTGGGTGAGAGATTCAAAGAAGGCATCAAGAGTGGGCATCCTCCAATTTCGAGTAGTGAGCTTCCCTGAATGAAAGATTAATACAAAGGCTGATTAGTCTACACCAAGCTTTGAGAGGATGGAAAGGATGAGTTGATCATCCTCCTTCTCAACCTTGCATAGCTTCAATTGGAACACCAAATGCTTGAATTTGGTGAAGAAATCATTCAGAGTTTCAAATTTGGATGGATGAAGATAAATCAACTCATTATCTAGATGATAGATCCTCAGGTCATCCTACTTATCAAACAAGGAATCAAGCTTATCCCAAACCTCCTTGGGAGTCTTCAATCCATTGATGTGGAAGAGAATATCTCTAGAGATTGAGAGGCACAAGCATCCATATGATTCATCAAGCCTATTCCAGTATTTTTCTTTGTCAACATAATGAACTGGCTCTGCCCTTATCTCCATTGTGAGTCTGAAGAGTCTTTTGGAGCGAAGCTACATCTCCATGTCCTCCTTCCACTGGTGGTAGTTGAAAGGAGTGAGAAGCTCCATTGGAGGGGCTGTTGTGTTGCTTGTAGTGAATGCCATTGTGTTGCTTGTAGTGAATGCAGTGAAGGAGACTGAGTTGTTGTAGTGAATGTAATGAAGGAGACTGAAAACCTATAAATCACATAATCAAATAGAAAAAGTAAGGTCAGCAACTTGCACTTTTGGAATTTTCTTCACACCCAGCATAGTTGATCAAGCAAGCTTGATCAACAATTAACTTACTTGGGATATTAAGTGGTAAATTCTCTGCTTCTGGTGCAGTGTTGGAAGGAGCAATTTTGCTCAAAAAAAATCTTTGATCCAAGTATGAATCTATAGTAGGAGAAGTGCCTTGTCCTACCAAGGCTCTGATACCATATTAAATTAAGCACATAGATCTGTGGACCAACACACAACTCACAAGATAGATCATACAATTTTACTCAGAAATTGAAGAATGAAATAGTGCAAAAATGGCTTGCAACTGTGAATGCTTTCATTAATCAAAAGTGATTAGATAATTAATTACAATGTAGTACAATGGCTAAATAGCCTCATGAAATTCGAATCCATGTGAGGAAATTTGAATTGGCTTGACTCTACTTGACTGCAAGGAAACTGAACTTGTCTAAACCACTATCGGATTTCAAAAACCCAACTCAAGTGTCTAATTCAGTCTTAATTATCAGTTAACTAGTCTAACTGACTGAGGTAGGTGGGTAAATGTGCCTCACCCACATGCAACCATGCATAGCTAGCGCTAACTGAGTAGAACTGAATGTAACATACTATAACTAAATTTAACTGACTCCTAACTGAGCTTGACTAGTCACCAACTAAACTCAACTAATGGAGGTTGGTGTCGACACTCCTAGTGGCTCCTAATTTGTAGGGATTGATCTAGGAGGCTCCTAAACTGATGCATGCAAGTGCAGTCAATGGTAGTTAGTCTCAATTAGTGTTCCCCACACTTTAGCAACTGGTACATGTGCCCCAATTAGACCAAGTGGACCCAATGGTTCTAATGACTAAATATAGACTGAAAGGACTTCGGATTTAGACGTAATTGACCAAATTGGACAAGGGAGGATTATAATCCTAACACAAAGATGACTATAATTGAATATTTTATTATTTAATAATTAAAAGAAGAGACACCTATCTAAAGAGGATCGTTAAAGAGTGTTCACTGACCCACTAGGAGGAATGATCTGGTGTAGAAGGAAAAAATGACAAGTGGAAGCAACAACATTCACTTTCTAGCTGATGCAGGAGGCAATTTCCCTATAATTGTGGTCATGTTCCCAAGAAAGGGGGAACTGAGCAGGTGGTTTATTAAATTACAAAACCGGCCCAAAGACCTAGGAAATCACATATATACCCATCGAATGAGGAGGAGGCTCACTCCATTTTAGAGATTAGAGCCTGGTGGTTTGCTAGAAACTAAAAAGTTATGCACACAAGAGGAAATTCGATGAGGCAAAAGATAAACTGAATTGCTAAGAGTGTTGAATACAAATGTGGTTGCTAAGTTATAGAGAGGACAAAACATTCTTACATAGTATCTTCGTCCTAGTGGTTCATTGAACAGGCTCGAGGGTCCTAAAGCAAGTAATCTTAGATGCTTTCAAGAGATGGTTGGGAAGAACGGTCTTCTTTGGATGTTTGTCCACTTTGAAAGTTAACAGGTTCTATATTGTTACTAGTTTATTAAATTTAAAATTGTTTCTGTAATATTCTGGAGATTTCATGAATGTTCAAAGCTTCTAAACTAGTAATTGTTTTCGAAAGAGAGTAGGAAAGTTTGTATTCCTATAAATTATAAGTTAAGATGATTTTTATTGCATAAACAGTTTTCCTTAGTAGGAATTGTAAACTATAATTATTTAGTACTTACAAACAAAAACGTTTTATTATATATATATACACCTAATATCAAATATTATACATAATTAATAAATGGTTAGTATTCCTTTATTTTTCTTTTAAACCCTAGCGGATTTAACAAAAAAAATAAAAAACAAAGCTATCATCGTTTTAACCAAACAATGAAATTCTTTCACAGTAAGGGTTTGCTCTCCTTTTTTTACACAGTAAATCCCTCCAACAAACAAAATCTATGCCAAAAATAACTTATCTAATCTAAAAACACAAAGGCTTCCAGCCAGAGTTCGAGACCCACAAAAGTATAATACATATTAATAATTTACTCAATATAAAATTTACACATCCAAAAGGATTTTTATTTAGTAATTTACCCAGTATTTACAGCCTAAAGGCTTATCATCTTTTTCCAAAAAAAACAATTTAGGGTTAAGAACTTACAGTTAACGAAATATCTAACTATAATATCAATCAAAAAGTCCTCATTAAGGAATCAACACAGGTCGAGATTTCAAGGCCTGTAGGGTTAATTCTCCAAGTAATTTTATTAACTGAAACCCACATAAAAGTATCCAAGTTCAAATCCTATAAGATGTCCGAACCACACAAATTATTTGACATCTTTTTAGTAAATGAAACTTACAGCAAAAAACCCTAAACATCAACAAAGAAAACGTCGTAATCAAATCTAAGAACCAACATGGCTTGAATATAGTAAAACGTAACTAAGCAAACAAATTTAATTACTAAATAATAAGCAAAATATCAATTTTTATACAGAGTAATAATTATAATCAATATATTAGTTACATAGTAGAAGCAAGAGAAAATCGATAGATTTAAACCAAGATAGAAGCAAAATCATAGGGACTATATTACCTTAAAAACTTTATTAATTTACAGTAAGAGTTACAAAACAACTAAGATACAACTTCTCAGGAAGACACATGGTCTGTAAACAAAATAGAGATTTAAATATTAACTCTACTCACAGCCTAAATATTTTTAAAAATCACATATTTCTTTTTTATCCCTGCCATTAACGCAGTAAAGGAAAAAACACAAGAGTGTTTACCATCAATAAAAGGGCTCATATAAACCCCAGTATCATCCAAACGAATCTAGACCCAAAAAGGAATTTATGTTCCAACTTCCTTTTCACACCATAGAACGTCAAGGACCATAGGGTTCAAGGTTGTTAGGTCTTACCAGGACCCTCTGACGCCAAACACCCTCGACACGAGCTCACTTCAAGCCAAGCTTCCTTGAAAAATGATCGTCGAAAAAAAAATCCTGCCAGTCGAAACAACAACAGAGGTTAAATTCATGGTTTCAACTTTATAAAATATTTTGTTGCAAACTGAAAACAAACAATGTCATAGGAGTAAACTTACCTCAGCAATGATTTCACTACGAAGAGTCGAAGCATGGAGTCAAGACTATGGGTGTGGTGATGAAATAACGTTGGAGTGTGAAGTTGGAGTTTGCAGAGTCAAGTGCTAGAAGGGCCATTGACTCTGCGAACTCCAACACATAAGTTAAACCCTATGGCTTTTCACTCAGGGTTTACTCCTTTAACAGTTGGAATGCACCAAAGATTTCATGTGGTCTCTTTTACACCTTCACCTACCTCCACGTAGATCTACTTTTCGATACCCACTCTCTAAGGTTTGAGAATAGTTTCGTTGGTATGACAAATCAATGGTATACATTTTTAATCTAGGTCAAAACATATTATAAAATGACCATTTCACAGTTGTGGTATTATATCACTATTTGATTTCATTGTTTTCCTTAATACCTTCATTTGTCACCATAGTGCTTGTTACCTTGGCTCGTTAATTTGTTTAGTAGTGCAAGGAGGGGGGACTAATCATTTTTGTGGAAAATACTTGCATTAATATAAGGTTAAACATTGCATTAGCTTATAAAATCTAAGTAAGACCTATAGCCCTGTAACCCTAGCAGCGAAATAGGGTTAGTAAGCATAGGGTTTAAAATATTAAAAACATGACGAATCTATACAAGATAAGAACATAAACTGTAAGTTATGACAAGGCAGGAATGTGACATTAACATTGTGAAAATAAGTAAATTATCACAAGACTTAAAACCTACATACTATTTTTTTATGGATCACAAATGGAGTTATCATTTTCGATTGGTTAAGTATCTTTTTTATAGAATTTCATTATAGGCTAAGTCCTAGAATGTTAATGGAATGTAGGGTTTATAATATATTCATAAAAGTTATCTAAGCCAGGTATTGATTCATAAATGGATCTAAATACTCCTTAACCAAAAAAAAAATACTTATGGAATTTTGGAGTTGTTACAGAGATCAGTCATGGTATACCTATAATCATTATGAAAAATGGGAAGTTGCTATATATCACCTGTAGCTTTGTCTCCATGTAGCATTGTGGTAAACTTTCCTGGCATTTGGTGTAAAGTTGGTGGCTTATAAGAGGTATTTTCTTATGTGAATGTGGATATATTATGGAGATAGGCAAGTCCATGGATGGAGGAAGCAAGGGTAATTCGGTTCGTAAGGCCCAGGATGGTCGTCCCTCGATCGCCTGTAGACATATCACGCATGCTTAGAAGAAGGTTGCATGGGAAGCTAAGTATTTTCAACTGAGTTTTCCCTTGACGATCCAAGACTACATTGAAGGAATGGAACATTGTCTACGGGAGCAATTGGACAAGGAGAAGCTGAACTCAGAAATTAAAGGGATTGAGAAATGGGTCATGGACCTTGGTAACAATGTGACCCGACTTGGGATCTATGAAAGGACGGTTTCCTTATTCTGGGTGATGAAGAATGTTAGGGGCCATGTCTTGTGGGAGCGCATGAAGAAGGAGGATGGGGACAATACCCTGGTCCAATGATGGAAGGAGCGCCACGCAGAGACTAGCAAACTGAATGCAAATATGGACATGGTTTTGGAGGCTCTTGAGATTCACTCGCCGACTCCCCGGTATGGGTGGGCGGGTGGTGCATCATTGACTCTTCATGGTGACTTCCTGCGACATATGGCGAGCTATTGTGGGTTTTGAGGCTGGTCTCGGGGTTCTTTTGATGTTCAAGTCCAACTTTTTTTCTGCAAATTAGATTTTGTTTAAGATTGATGTTTTTCTGGTGTCTATAGTCATAATGAAGGGAATTGGGTTTAATCATGTTAAGTGGTCTGGAGGGGTAAATGGGTTAGTCTATACTAATTTATGTTTTGTAATGGACAACTATGGGAGTTTTAAGAATTGTTATGTCAAACTGTGGGATATTTTGGAAGCTATAGCTCATTGTCCCTTTGCAGTGAAGCTATTTTGGAAATTCTGTAACTCTCTTTATTGTAAATATAATGATATTCTTACTTACAAAAAAAAAGTTTAACGTTTATAATTTTTATGTTTTTTTTTTCAATTATAACTGCTAGATGCAAATACTTCAAACTTTGAGATTAAAATTCTGATAAAACTAAGAAAGATCATTCTCAAAATTAGAACTTGTTGGTGATCCCAAATTCACGATGGAAATAAGCATCAGTTGTTCATAAATGGAAAGATATGCAAAACCTTGTATCAAATCTTTGTTTTTTTTAGTTTTTCAGTTTTTGACAAAATTTGTCATTGGTTCATCTAAGGAATTTGAATGTTTTAGCATCCCTCCACCATTGAGTTGTTGTCTAGCAGCCCCCTCACTTTATAGATTTCCGTTGTGCACCTTCTCAAGTGCATGCCAACGTTGGATGGGTAAGCTAAGTTGATATCTTCGAGCACAGTTGGAATTTGATGAGTTCATCTTTTACGAAGTAAATAATTGATTAACTGTTATGAATGACTCGCAAATTAATAAGGTAAACTTATTTTTTATTGCCTATTGTTTTTAGAAAACATTATTACGTGTTAATATTAAATTGTATGAAATAATTGAAGTTTCTTCAAAATTAAATAAAATTCATTTTTTTCTATTCTTATCCAAATTCGATTCTTTCTTTTTCTTTTTTAATTTGGATTTTTAATTTTTAATTTTTTAATTTAGATTTATGTTTTATATTTGTATATAAATAAACAAACAAACATTTAGATGCGTTGTTATTCACTATTATCATTTTAGTCAAATTTCATGCCATAAAACCAAATATCATAATTATTTCAACATTATTAATTTTGTTGAACAAATATCATAATCATTTTAATATTATTAATTTTGTTGAATAATTTTATTTGTTTACCTATTATCTCTGTATGGTAAATTATCTTAAGCATTATTAAAAGTATATATTTCAACAAATTTTGGTGACAAGAAGATAAAAATCAAAAACATAAAAAAATAGTACAACAGGTGAAACTGCATCGGACTGCATCATGGACGATGTTAATGCACAACCCACATACTTTATATCTCTTCACACGCTTCTTGGTCCACACTCCACATGGATATTCATGGTCTTATTGAGCTAGAACATTAAATGTTGCTTGTGTAGATTATGTAGTATAGTTATAAATACTCAACATAAATTTTGATCTTAATTAGTGAAAATTCATAAATAAAACAATCAAATTTATTGAATTTACAAAATGTTTTCAACTTCTGCAAATCCTCTCATTTACCATTTCCTCTGAGTTATTATTAGTTTTTTAAAATATTCTATAATATATCCAAATATTTTATAATATATCCTAATTATAGATTAAAATGTAATAGTGAAAATATGTGAAAATTTAAAAATATACTTGTATTTTTTGAATTATTTTTTCAAATTTTAATTAAAAATTGGGAACAATTGTTATAATTATAAATTTGTGTTCACATTAATATAATTATTTAATTTGTAGTCTACAAACACTTATAAACTACATGTTAAGTGGTACAAATAAGTAATAAATTATATGTTACTTGTTTGGTGTAGTTGTAATCACCAAATGTTTAAGAGTTATCTATGCATGTTTATTTTGAATATAGAACCACTTTCATGAAATCAATCTTAAGTGTACACTTGTCTCATTCTGGTGTAATCTAAGCATACAAGTTAAGTGCCACGAAATGAGTAATTGCACCAATGCTCCTTATTCATATACATCAATGAATTTGGAATCGTTGCCATAAAATCAATGAGAAAAGTACACTAATCTTATCCTCATATAGTCTAGAAAAAACATAGATGCTAGTACACCCTAAATTCTAAGATATAAACATTTATCACTATAAATAACTAAATTCATTTCTATACTTCTATACAATTTCAAAAATAAAAAAAATAAAATCACACTTTCAAAAAAATTATAATGTTACAAAAGGTTGTATTCGGTTAATGATCATATCAGTCCTGTGATCCCAAAAAAACCATTAAACAATGTCTCTACTTTAACTTATATAAAGTTATATTCTTTAAAATATCTACTATAAAGTTATATTCACTTAAAAAGAGTCTACCTGTGAGCGTTTTAAAAAGCTTGGTCCACTTATTCTCTTTCCTCTTTCAATTATATATTTCTCTCAAATAAAATGTGCGTTACGAGATTCATTGACTTTGCAAATGGATTGATGTGGGACAGCTGTAGCATGGTAAAGATTACCGAGAATCAAAATCGGTGAATATATAATTAAAGGTCAACGAATAGCGATATTAAAATATCAATATATTAATGATGTTTGAATTTTCTTTATAACAGAAAAATATTTGTCTTCGTGATGTTGCAAGATAAACATTAAAAATAAATACAGTATCAGTATTACAAATTGTCAAGTAAAAGGAAAGTCAAACGCAATCTAAAGCATATGAAAGGAGGTACAAAGATGGAATATCTTCACGTGATAAACAAACCCTGTGATGTTCATAACCTTTTCCAAGACAATTAGACACTTGTTCTCTTTAATTTAAAATCAAGTTTGGCATTTTTGAAAGTCAAAATTGGTATGTTTGGCATTTTTGAAAGTCAAAATTGGCATAATATGTTTCCTTAATTGATATGTTTTAAATTATTGGAAAGAATAATGTTGGATGAAGTAAAGTTAGAATTTATTATTATTATTTATTTATTTTATTTGGGATGATGATGATGGCAGTTAATGTTCATTCAGATAAATTTTGGTTTATGAATTTTAAGAGAAAATATTATATGGATTGTTATAAAATTTTATTATTATATTTAAAAGTTTAGAAAGAAGCATGCCTAGGTTGTCATTCATAGTTTTGACAGGTTCGAAGGCTAGGGAGGTTTGTATTATATGAAAATTATGAAACCGCGATCTAATGTGAGTGTATGCATGACAGTTTAAGAGAAAGTGACTTCCATCATCAACACTTGTAGTCTCACAGAGATGACAAATCCTTTCCACCCACGGTATTTTAGAACCTGTTCATCATTGTCTTTCATGATGAAACTCATCAGAGTTTGTTAATACATTAGCTATATATTAATTTTCTTCTTCGAAATAGTTAAAACATAGAGATATTTTGTATCTTCTAGATTAAGGTAAATGGCCTCCTTATAGTATCTAAATTTTATTTTAACCTCTAATTCTTTCTCATCCCACATTTTCTCTTTAAACTTAGATGTGATAATATTTTTAATGTTATTGATATCTTGCAAAGTGGTATTTTCATTGATCCCCCAATGGTTTAAGCAAGCAATGCCATCTTTATACCAGCCTCTCTTGAGCCGAAGTTGATCTTGATTGAATTATAAAGAAATTTTAGGAAGTCTCTTGTCTCCCATGTTATTTATCATGTATTGGTACATCAGGTACCTAGTCATAGCTTTGCTTTCGATGGGGGAAAGACCCACTTCTAGAAGGAGAATATGGTATGGTGTATTGTTTTTAATTTTTAGGTTATACGTTATGAAATGCTTCTAAATTTGAGCAAGGAATTTGTTGTAGGAAACCTTTGTATTAAAACACTCTTACCAATTATGTACAACACATCAAGACATTGAAGCAAACCTACGATATGCACTTCAAGAAAATCCTAGGTGTATGAATTGAAGTGAACCATATGAGTTGTTATGTTATGGTCTAGGGTATTCCATTACATCTAAGTTGGGAGAGACATCAAGACATTCTCTGCAATGCAAATAATTAGTGAGAAGCTTCTGCAGTGAAACCTCTAATCTAGCTAGTGAAACAAACCATAATGTAATGTCCCTAAAAAATACACCCTAAAAAATTTAGATTAGGGCCTTTGAATTGTCGTAAAACACATGTTTATGTAAGTTAACTTCAACATTGATTACTTGTTTGATTTTCCTATCGTACTTAGGTAAATTAACTTCAGCATTGGTTAGTATGCGATGTTTTCCAAGTTTATATTTCTTGTATTTTGATCATTTTTCCGTGGTTAATATAGAGACTATGGTGTTGTCATTTGATCCAACACTTTTCTTTTACAGTTCAAATACACTTTAATCCAAGTAGAGTTTTAAATGTTGCTTGGTAGTTATTGAGTTCGAGTTCAAATACACGTTCGAATTCAATACAATACCAACAAAAAATAGAGATAATTTTTTTATTCAGAAAATACCACTTTCCAAAATATAGAAGATATTAAAAATATTATTACTTTGAAGTTCAAAGAGAAGTTGTAGTGCGATGAAAATTTATAGGATATAAAAGAATTAAGATATTATAAGGAGTTCATTAACCCAATCTTGAATATCAAAATTATTTCTCTTTTTAAACTAGAGTAAAGAAGAAGATCCACACAACTAAAATAAGAATGAACTCACATGAGCTACATAATAAAACATGCAATTGGACATTTTCTAAAACTCCATGTTTTGAAAGGATCTCTCATCTTTGTAAAACAACAAATATTGAGGATGAAGGAACTTCCTCTTAGATTTCCTTGGGTACACCCACATAAGATTTTGGTTTCAAAAAAAAATTCACGATACGAACCTGGCCAACCTTCTATCTCATCAAAATTATAGTAATTTAGGAACACTCCTCTCCAAGCTTTTTCAACTTAGAAATAAAACTCTAGAGCAAACCAAGTAGTTCCTTACTTTTATTTCTTAAGATCCCATAGGCCACAATTGAAGTCGTCCACTACCACCACTACCACCGTTATACTATCTTTAAATAATTAGAGTTCATAGGTGTTTTAAAATTCCACCACCACCACCACCATATTCATTGACTTTGCAATCAAGAGTCAATAGCTATGTGGAAGAAAAAATCAGTCAATGTATGATTAAGAAAGCCAACGATAAATTCAATAACTTTGCAAATAGATCGAATAACTATGTAGAATAAAAAATCAACAAATATATGATTAAGAAAGTCAACTAATAGTGATATTAGAATCAAATATTAACATATCAGCATATTGATGATTTCTAGATGATTTGCACTTTCACGGAATTTTGTGAGGCGATTTATTGCTGAAATTGTGATTTCATTATTGAAATTGTAATTTTGATTGTAAAAATAGATATAGAACCTTCAACAACTTTATGCAATTCCAACAACCAAAAACTCATTCCAACAATTCCAACAATTTTCACTAAATTTTAATCAAAATATTTGTCCAACAATTTATATTATTTTCTAAATATAAAATAGTTTATTAATAATTGATTTATATTATTTTCTAAATATAAAATAGTAATTAATAATTACAAGATATAACATGAAATAAATAAAGACATATCATTATTACAGATAGGAAAAAAGAAAGTCAAATGGAGCCTTAAGCACATGAAAGGATGTACGGAGATTGAAAATCTTCACGTGATAAACAAACCATGTGATATGCATAAGTTTTCCAAGATAGATAACGCTCGTTTAATTAATTTCGAATCCATTTTGCGATGTTTCGAAAGTCAAAAGGATTGAGCCTATATATATATATTAAATTAATATGTTTTAAAAAAATTAATATGTTTTAAAATAATGAAGGAATAATGTTAGGTTTGAATTTTTGTAAGTTTTTATTTATTAGTATGATGATGGTTAATGTTTATTGAGATTCATTTTGATTTATTAAATCTTAAACAGATTTAAGAAAGACAATACTTGGTTTACTTTAAAACTTATTTCTATGCTAAAAGTTTGTCAAAAAGTTTCCAAATTTTTTTAAACATTATTAATATTAATTTATTGGACATTATATTTTAAAATATTATCATATTAATAGAGTATGAGTGGGTTTAATGGTTAAGAGCGTGTGTTTCCTCTTAGGAGATCGCAGGTTTAAATTTAGAGGGAGTAGTGTATGTACACCTCTGTAAACTTTAAAAGTTAAATAGCTACGTAGAACTATACATTTTATATGAATATATAGTCATTATTTTATGAACTTTTGAATTTATATAGATATTGTATTTTATATGAATATATAATCATTATTTTATGATTTTTTATTTATACGGAATTATTAACTTAAATATATTTTGAGGAGCATAATCAATAAAATATATATATATGAATAGTCATTATTTTATGATCTTTTGGATTTATATGGGGTTATTAACTTGAATCACACATTTTGAGGAGCATAATCAATAAAAACTTACAAAGGAAAAAGAGGATTTTATAGTGTTGAGAAGAGAAAGGTGACCTTTAAAGGTAAGGTAGGAAATTCAAAATTTCAAAATAATTCATTGTATTGAATTAATAAAATATTAATATTTATAGAAAAACATAAAATTAAATTAATAAGATTAAGATATAAGGTAGAGGAGTTTAATTAGAGAAAGGGTTACATCAAATTGAATTAAATTAAAAAGAAATAAGTTTTAGATTATTGAAATAAAAATATATATGAATAAGATATTAATAAATAATGATTAATATAAAATAAAATAATAATTAGGTTAAAATAAAATAATAGTCAAGTTAGCTCGGTAGGTTAGCTCAAGTGGTTGAGAGTTGTTTACGCTAGTAGAAGGTCTCGAGGTCAAATCCTCGAGTTTCTATGCAAAGGCCTCACTCGATGTCCCCATTGGGTTAGCCCCATAATCAGGGTCGGGGTTTCCCGAGTGATGTTCCATCTTAAAAAAAATAGTTAAGTTAAAATATTTTAGATGCTTTTGTTCTTGCAAGAAAAGTTTTTGGTTAGAGATTCTAAGAGCTTTGAGGAATAAGCTATTGAGAATGCTTAGCTTCTGGGAAGGGTGGTGATGTGAGCGAGCGTTAAGGTCACAATCTATATGGGTTTTCTTTCTATAGACCCTATGGGAGAGGGAACCATATTCTTACGAGTTACCAAGACGTATAGGAAGGGATGATAATTGTTTTGCTCAATTTCCATGGTGAATTGGATATGAGGAGAGATGTTGTTAAGGTGATTAAGGAAGTGTTTAAGGTCATCCATCTAATGGGGTCAGATGACAAAGGTGTCATTAACAAACCTTTTCTAACACCTAGGTTGGAGAGGAGATGTTTCAAGGGCTTTGGTCTCAAATTGTTCCATGAAGATGTTTGGGGGAGAACCCATTGCAATTCCTTCAATTTGTTCACAAGTTTTCCCTTGGTAACTAAAGAAGGCAGACTTGAGGCAAATCTTGACAAGGTTGGCAAGGTCTTGGTTGATAGCTTGAAGGTAATCGCAGTGGCTTCTTTGATGGGGATTTTGTTGAAAATGGAAACTATGTCAAAGCTAACTAGGATGTCGATAGGATCGAGATGAAGAGTTTGGATGAAGTGGAAAAAGTCTGAAGAATCTTTGATGAAAGAATATGAGCTTCTACAAAAGTTTGAAGGGTTTTTTAAAGGAATCTAGCAAGTTCATAGGTTAGGGAATTTAAAGTGATGATAATGGGGCGAAGGGGTATGTCTTTCTTATGAATTTTGGGTTGGCCATAGATTCTTGGAGTTACAGTACTCTTCGTGTCACATACCTCAAAACTCCATAATAATAAAAAAATGATATAACATATATCTAAAGACACCTCATTAAAAATTCGTACATGTTGATATAGTCATCTCTCAAAGTTTTTTATCTGTTACTAAACATACTTTACTGCTACATGACCAATTGCACAATGTAGAAGTTTGCAAAGGGAACAATATCAACTGGTATTCTTTAATTAACTGTAACATGGAATTATTAAACTTTAAAGGTTTATTGCTCGATTATGAATTTACTTGATTGTTTAATATTTCATAAATATTTGAACTCAGCTTTGAAAATAGGCTTCCAATTCATTTATCTGTTCAATCCGGATTTTCTAAGTTTATTAATCCTTCCACAGTGATCATTATGCAATGATCATTCCGCAAGTTATCCTTCCGCAATGATCATTCCGTAAGCTAGCCTTCTGCAATGATCATTCCACAAGTTAGCCTTTCACAATGATCCTTCCACAAATGCGGATTGCGGGTCACCTTTAATTATTTCAAATTAACCTTCCGTAGTGGTCCTTCCGCAATGACCCATCCAAATTGCGGATTGTGGGTCACCTTTAAATTTTTTTTCAAACTAGTCTTCCACAATGGTCCTTCCCCAATGACCCTTCCATGATTGCAGATTGCAGGTCACCTTTAAAAGTTTTTCAAAATAGCCTTCCGTAATGACCCTTCCGTAATTGTGGATTGCAGGTTGACCTTCAACTTTTTTGAAATAATCCTTCTGCATTTAGCCTTTCGCAATTATCCTTTCGCAATTATCCTTCCGCAATTATGGATTGTAGATTGCATTTCAACTTTTTAGAATTATCCTTCTGCATTTAACCTTCCACAATTGCGGGTTTCCTTCAACTTTTTTGAAATAATTCTTCTGCAATTCGTTTTCCGCACTTAGATGTTTGTTGGTTAAGAAATTGTAGTTTTTGAAACTATTTAAGGCATGATTATTTTTAGATCTAGTTACTATACTTAATTAAAACTCGGTGACCACCTAACATGGGATTATTACAATTCATCTTGATTTAAAACTATAATGGGGATTATAACAGTTACCTTAAACTATGGTGTTTGACCGTTAGTGTAATATTTGGTTGGATAATCATGAATGTTTAATTGATTAGTTGAATAAGTTATAATCATTGATTTCCATGACTAGAATATCCATAGATATTTAAAATGATCCCAAAGATTCTGATTTGAACATTCTTGATTTGTACACAGGTTTATGAGATGACGTTTATTTTAAAAAATTATAAATCTATAGAAAGTTGTGACTCACAACCTAGTATGGAAACTGACTAGCTTATAGCATTTCAGATTATTAGTGTTACATGGAAAATTAATTGACTGTAATATTTGATCTTAATTGTTTCTATGCTTTGACTGTAATTTTGTTATAATAACTAGAGAATGTTATCCCTATTTACCAAAATCGTAAATTAACTAGATCTATTCTATAATAAAAGAATAATTCATTACATTATTCTATAATACATTATAAGAATACATTATTCTATAATAAAAGAATAATTCATTACATTTGTTTTATTAATAATAAATTATTAATAACAGAAATTAATTATAAATTATTAATTCTTGGTGTATTACACTTCGGGATAAGACATTTTTTTATGGAAGAGACGAATTTTGGGTGGAGGTTTTCACTAGATTAGTATTTTTGTTTAGGGGGTCACGTTTTAGTTTATGATCGATGGAAGAGGAAAGGAGTTCAAGCATTTGAAGGTGATAATATTCTTGGTTCATGATAATAGTAGCATTACCTTTGTCGGCTTTAAAGATGATGATGTTGGGATTGTTTTTAATATTTTTAAGGGCAATGAGTTCCAGGTTAGGGAGATTCACTTGGGATTTTTTGCAAATCTAAGGATTTTAGAGAAATCTTGATGAATTTGTTGGCTTCGTGAGCTAGGATGTGTTGAATAGTGTTTTCAATATTACAAAGGATATCTTCGTAGGGAGGGGTCTATGAAAAAATTGAGGCCTTATATAGAAGATTAAAGAGGCTTCATCTGGGATTAAAGATGAAAGATTAACAACATAGGGAGGTTTAGAGATTGAATGATTAGAGTTAAGAAGGTGGATGGCATAAATGTAGTTCAATTGAGAAACCACGAGTTCAGAGTATAAGATAAAAACTATGTGGGATATGTCAAAAGAGGAACCCTTGGTCAAAATTCCAATCATGAAATGATATTCTTCCACATTATTGGATAATAGGGTGAAGAATATACCACCCTGTTGGTTGTGGAACCTAATCTTCCATATTCAGAGATATTATTGTGCAGTCGTGTTTGTACCCTAGTTTTACTATACACTAGTCCTAGTAGGGGGGAGTGGGGGTGAAGCCCTTGAAAGAAATTTTTGGGATGTTTGTTGGCCAACAATTTATAGGCCCGTGGTATTGGGTGACCGATGGTATTTTCCCATGGTAATTCCCCTATAAAAGGAAATCATTGTAATATGACTGTGTATTGTTGTGACACCCTAGATTTGACCCTAGGGGGAGAGGAATTTGTGCCCCGATTTCGACCCCATGGTATTGAATTTTACATGATGTATTTATTGTATTGAGATCATGGCATGGATCTCAAGGCCAAGGCCCTGCCATTGATTGATGTTTTGTGGATAGGTGATCAGGGTTGGTGCCTATGGTTTTGGTGCTAAGTCAACCACAGAGCATTTTGAATATCATGTAAATGTATAATTTAATAAAATACCACAACTAGCTATGGAACTGCAACGTGAAAGAGATGGGGGAATGATTCCACAAGGGATAGGGTGGGGAGTTAGTCAAACCCCCTGAGCCAATAGGGTGTGACCATATGTCAATGGCGAAACCCATGTACCCTCAGCTACCTTTTGTCCTCTCTCCTCAATCATTGATTTCTTCCTGAAGTTGGATGAGGTAGTTAATTCCTTGGGCAGAGCAAGGCATGGCAATTCAGTTTCTTGTCTGAGGAAGCTTGCAAGTCTGCAGTCTTGGAAGCCGCGATCTTGCTTCTGACACAAGAAAGAACGTGATGTGTGCCAGTCCGTCTTTCCTCAGTTGGGGGGGGGTAGGTTTTGTTGTTCTAGAGCATCATGGTTGTTCATTATTATTCCCAACCATTCTACCATTCTAGGGGGCCAGACCATTCGATTGATGTGATCATTTTGTTCATGTGTGTTTTTGTTGGTTCAGTACCCAGAGTCATGGAAGAATGATTCCGCTGTGTTTTGTTGAGTGAATGGGTACTGGATATCTCTCGATTTTATGAGAGTTTGGTCCTCCTTAGTTTCCCAATTTCCCTGGAGACACGTAGTGTGGTGGTTCAACTACCCTAAGTCGCAGAAGTATGGTTCCGCAGTGCATGTCTGAGTGACATCATGGTATGCAAGTAATCCCTGTTGTCTCTGTGTTACAGAGTGAAGCCTATGTGGTTGTGTTTCTCCCTATGGTTTGTTGTGTTGTGCACCATGGTTTGGGTCTGAATTGTATGCAAGACTTAGGAGTGGAAGAGACATAGAATTGCTTGATAAACCTAGTGTGGAACCTCATGATAAGATAAGAGTGGATGGTGAATCTGCTATGCACATCCCGAAGAGCACTGGAAGGGAAGGTGTAGCCCGAGGGTCTGTGGAGAAGAGAAGGGGACACTTCCTTGTGTTGGGTGTGTAGGAAACATGGATTCTAGGCCAGATAGAAATTGTGATGGTGTCCTTAGCTCTATGGATGAGCTCACTAGCTTAGCATTTCTTCTTGTCCACTACCTTAGCAGCCTGATAAACCCAAAGGATATTGGCTTGGATGACATCCTATGAAACCCAATTGTTTATTGGATTGGTTGGCCAGCCTGTGAAACCCAATTGGATCTTGTATTGGCTAAGCAACCTGTAAATCCCAACTGGTAGTTGACTTGGTTGTGTCTTGTTGTTATTTGGGCCATGTGTGTGTTATAGTGGATTTCACCACTCTAGGTTAATCACACTTTGTATGGCCTTCCCCTGTCCCGCTGCAGACTCTTTAGACCCCATGGACCATCTTTTATCCTTTGATGTTTCCTTGATCATCCCTAAAACTATAGAAAAAATGATATACGCGGCTTTTTACCCAATAATCGCATACATACGTGGGTTTGACCCCGATAATCGCGTACATCGGGATGTGTGCATAATCCAAATCCTTTTGGAGTTTTCCTTGACATGGATCCGACTCATTCGACTCCTGGCCTTCCATATGCCTTGAGATCGCTCAGATTCGACCCTTCATTATCCCTTGTGAAGCTATATAAGGAACCCCTTGGTACATTGAAGGCATATAGAGAGATTGAGAGCAACGAAACTATAGTCCATTGTTGCCAGAACGTATGCTTGAGTCTGCACCCCTTTGTCCCTTGGAGCACTTTTGTGTTCTTCCCAAGTTTGCCTTTTGCTAGTGAGCTTGCTACCGAGAGATGGAGGATTGAGGTGGTGGAGGCCCAAGTGGGGGATTCAGATTCTCCGGTTTGCAGACGTGTCGTTAGAGGTTGTATCTATCTTGTAATCTCTGATTTATATTAATAAGAACTGTCCAATGATGTGTATTTGATTGAATATTGTATCCATTGGAATATGTCAAATGCTTTTACATTATTGATTATATATGCTAGAATAGATCTAACACCATGATATATAGTATGCTTGTATTGTTTACTTGTTGTTGAGGAAGTATTATAGCAATTCAAGTTGAAGATTGGAAAGCTCAACGGGGATCTACTTCAACCGTCCAGAATAAGGTACGAGCTTTGATCCTTTAGTGTTAGACCTTTTATTTCTATTGCATATTGGCAAAGATTGATTTCTAGAGTCAAAGTTGTCTGTTGTGGTACCCCAAGCCATAGGAATTTCTCTCCATAACAGAATTGGCGACTTCGCTGGGGAGTTCCTAGTAGTTGTCCTTTGGGGGTGATTTTCTCGGCATTCAATGTATTTGAATTTCTCTTTCTCTCTTGTTTCTGTGTCGGGTCTGGGGGCATGTATGCCTGGTAGAGTCTGATTGGAGTGAAGTTTGTCTCAACCTGTCTGTTTGCCTTGTTTTATGCACCTTTCCTTCCTGTACGCGGCTTTTTGATTTACAGTCACGCATACACATGGTTTTCTCTGTTATTTCCGCGTATACACGCGGGTTTACTGCGAACAATCACATATACCCTGGATTTTTCCCTTTTTGTGGAAGATAATTGGTTGTTGGGTGAATACTGTTAGTTGCTGAGTCTCCTTTGGCACTGCCTGAGTCTGTTTTGACCTCTGTTTTTAACCAGAAACTTTTTTTTAGCCTAAATTTTTTTTTTTTAGGAAAGTTCTTGTCATGGCATTTTCGATTTTTTATTTGAGATTAGTGCATTAGAGTTCTTTTACCTTAGTGCTTTTCTTGGATGCTATTTATGTGTGCTTGCAGAGTCTGGGGGTGGTAGAATCATTCTTTTGCTTTTTGCATCTCTTATATTTTCAAAAAATCCAAAAACATTTGCTTATCATCATGCATTGCATTTTGCATTTTGCATTGTACTTGCACTAGATCTAGATTTGCTTTGGAGTACTAGTTAGGACTTCATATAGGGAAAACTTGCATTCATCATTTAAAGAAGAATTATGCATTTCACGTAGTAGCATACCCTGTTTACATGGACACAATGCATTTGCATTGATTGTTACGGTGTGCATTTTACTTCATGTTGCGTCATAACACCACTAGTTGCACGACCATATCCTATTTTTGAGTAATAAAGCCAACTAAAATCAACGCTAATTAAAATGAATTACACTCTTTTCTTTTCTAGGGTGCACCAACAAGCTTAGGTTTTAGGATCTTGGAATAGTTCATTGTAAGTCAATTCTCCAATATCACTAAATAACAACATCTAGGTGTCTGTCTAGGGAGTGTGTGAAATCCTTGATATAACCATCGTTCTCAGGATCCTCCTCTCAAACAGGAGTTATGAGAGATTCTAATGGAAAAACAATTCAAGAAACCCCGCCAGAAATTGCAGCCACCATGATAATCTTGATTAAATATTAGGAAGAGAAGCATCACCTGAATGTGGCCATGGCGCAGAGTTTGACAAACATCCAAATGTGGATGAGCTTTGGGCGTTGTGCAGAACATCCATAAGGTAGTAAAAGCAGTGCCAAAAGGAGAATGAGGTATTCTAGTGGATCATCTGACTCCGAAGGATCCACTAGGGGTTCAAGCTCTTCATCTCACAGAGAAAAGAGAAAGAGGCACTACAGAAACAGTTCATGTGATGAGTTTAAGAAGGCAAGGCTTCCTACATTTAATGGTGAGGTAAAGACTGGTTAAGAATCTGAAGCTTGGCTTCTTGAGATGAAGAAATATTTCCAAGTACAAGACTATTCAGGAAATATGAAGGCTAGGGTATACATCTTCAACCCGAATGGAAGAGCATCCATTTGGTGGGAGCACCTCAGGCAGGAAAAGAAGATCAATGAAAGAAAAATTGTGTGGAAACAATTTAAGAAGTATTTCTAGCAGAAGTACCTCTCTAATAGGTACTATGATGATAAGATCAAATCAATCCATGAGCTGAAATTGGGACAACATACCATGTAAGAGTATGCAAAAAAGTTCTTGGAACTTTTGAGGTATGTCAAATACATTAAAGATGATAAAGTGAAATCCAGCACTTTCTGATTGGGCTACCTCAAGCCTACAAATACATAATTGAATTTTACAGAACCTAGAACTTTGGAAGAAACAATAAAGAAAGCTAAGTATTGCTATGAGAAAAGTAAGGGAAAACCTGATATCCATAAGGTTTGGAAGGATAAGAAGAATGAAAAGTCTGATCAAAGGAAGAAAGGTTTAAAACCTTCTCACTTCAAAAATCAGCAGAGGCAACCATCACAAGTTGTGAGTTAGCTAACTAGAGTGATGGGGGAAAAGGAAAGAGATCCTAACAGAACAGAGAACCACTCCAATGTTGGAAATGTGGAGGACCCCACATGCGCATGAATTTACCACTTGAATATGGGTTTGTAAGGCAACCTCATAACATTATAGAAGCAGAAACCGTGGGTCAAGTTGGAAGGACTGTCCCTAGGATTTATGCAGCACTGGAGGACTGCCAGGCAGATCATCAGTCAACGGTGACTTAAGTTTCTGGTAAGATTGCTGAGCAATTTGTTTCTACTTTGATTGACCCTATATCTACTCACATTTACATTACTCCTAGAGTAATTGAGATTGTGCTTTTAAGAAGTTAAAGAATAGAAAATCATGCTTAGTTCAGCGATCCATTGGGACTAAGAGAAAGGTCAGTGAAGTGGTAGAAAAATGTCCATTGGTTATGGATGGATTATTCACTTATGCATATTTGAATGTTCTACCACTTGGTTCCTATGATATACTCATTGGAATGGATTGGTTGGAAGAACACTGAGTAAAGCTTGATTGTTACAATAAGACTTTTGAGTGGTTGGATGAAAAAGGAAACTTAAGGGTTGTTAAAGGGATTCCAAAGATGATCTCTATTAGGCACATTTAAGCAATGCAACTCAAGAAGTTATGTAGGAAAGGTTGCAGAGTGTATGCAGCTCATGTTTTGGAGGCAGTAGAGAATGGAACTTCTAGGTGGGAGGAGTTTTATGTGTTACAAGAATTCATGGATGTTTTCCTGATGAAATTCCAGAGCTTCCTCCAAGGAGGGACATTGATTTCACCATTGAACTTGTGCCAGGAGTAGAACTAGTGTCTAAGACGCCCTACAGGGTGAGCACACCAGAAATGCTAGAGATGAAGATGCAGCTGCAAGAGCTATTGGAGAAGAAGTATATCAGGATGAGTGTGTCTCCTTGGGGAGCACTATCTCTATTTGTGAAAAAGAAAGATGGTACACTTAGGTTGTGTATTGATTACAAACAAGTGAAAAAGGTCACTTTGAAGAATAAATACCCTTTTCCTAGGATTGATGACCTATTTGATCAAATGAGAAGAGAAAAGGTGTTTTCCAAGATTGACTTGAGGTCAAGTTACCATCAGGTAAGGATCAAGGATGAAGACATTCATAAGTCATCCTTCAGAAAAAGGTATGGACATTATGAGTTTTTGGTGGTACCATTTGGTCTCACAAATGCACCAACTACATTTATCTGCTTTATGAATAGTGTTTTCAGCAGGTATTTGGATAAGTTTGTTCTCGTTTTCCTTGATGACATTCTTATTTATTCCAAGAATGAGGAAGAACATGAAGAACATCTAAGATTGACATTGCAATTGCTAAGGGAGCATAAGTTGTATGCCAAGATGAGAAAGTGTGACTTCGATAAATATAGAATTCATTATTTGGGTCACATTATCTCAAAGGACGGCATCTCTGTGGACCCTGAAAAGATTGAAGCCATTATGAATGGGCCTACTCCAAGAAATGTGACAGATGTGAGGTCTTTTATGGGACTTGCAGGATACTACAAGAGGTTCATTGAAGGATTCTCCAAGGTTTCACATTCAATCACTTCTTTGAAAAAGAAGGGGATAAATTTTGAATGGACACCAAGGTGTGAAGAAAGCTTC
Source organism: Pseudotsuga menziesii (assembly GCA_001517045.1). Lineage (NCBI taxonomy): Eukaryota > Viridiplantae > Streptophyta > Pinopsida > Pinales > Pinaceae > Pseudotsuga > Pseudotsuga menziesii. The sequence continues at coordinate 222,026 of LPNX011118107.1, forward strand.
TAGTAGTAGAAGAATCTTCTCACAAGTATACTAGTCTTGAAGATTGCAGACCAGAAAGAGACTTTGTGGTGTGTGTTTATGCATGTGGTCAAGGAATTGGAGGAGTTCTTATGCAAGACAACCAAGTGGTATGTTATGAGTCCAATAAGTTGAAGGATCATGATAAGAAATATGCCACTCATGATTTAGAACTTGCAACCATAGTACATGCTCTCAAGATGCAGAGGCATTACTTAATGGGAAAAAAGTTTGAGTTAAGGACATACCACTGTGATATGAAATATTTGTTTGATCAGCCAACTATAAATGTTAGGAAAGCTAGATGGCTGGAGTTTTTATGTGAGTTTGATTTTGAAATCAAACACATAAAAGGAAAATAAAATAAAGTGGTTGATGCACTCAGCATGAAGGTGCATGAAATGCACTTTGCATCTCTTAGTATTTTGCAATCAGATTTGAGACATCAGATTGTTAATCATATTGTTGAAGATGAAATGTATGTGCAGATAAAGAACAAATTGAAACAACAAAGTCTTGAGAAGAGGTATGAAGGATATAAATTGGAAACAAATGGGATTCTTACTTATAAAAGCAGAATTTATGTTCCAAATGTAGTAGGTTTGAGGAGAATAGTTATGCATTAAATCCATCAGACTCCATATTATGGTCACCCAGGATATCAGAAGACAATTGCTACAGCTAGAAAGCAGTATTTTTGGCCAGGGATGAAGAAGCACATTGCTGAGTATATTTCAAAGTGTATGAAATGTCAGCAGGTGAAGGTTGAGCATCAACACCCAACAAGTTTGTTGCATCCTTTTCCAGTTCTAGAATGGAAATGGGAAGTTGCTTCCATGGATTTTATTACAGGGTTTCTTGGAGATAACATGATTCCATTATGGTTGTGGTGGACAAGTTGATAAAGGTAGCACATTTTATACTAGTCAAGTCCACTTATAAGACTGATGCCATTGCAAAAATATTCCTGAAGGATATTTTTTGATTGCATGGATTTCCTAAGGTGATAGTCTTTGACAAGGATCCTAAGTTCACTTCCAATTTTTTGAAGGGTTTGTTTGCAGATTTGGGTACAAAGTTTAACATCAGCACTACCTACCATCCTCAGGCTGATGGTCAAATAGAGAGAGTGAATCAGGTCCTTGAATACATGCTTCACATGTATGTGATGGACAAACCATCCAAGTTGGAGGATTATCTACACTTGGTAGAGTTTTCTTATAGTAATGGACAACAAGCATCCTTGGGGATGAGTCCTTATGAAGGTTTGTATGGAAGAAGGTGTAGGACACTTGTGACATGGGATAATCCAGTGAACAGGATTGTACTTGGTCTCAAATTGCTCAAGGAGATGGAGCAAGAGGTTGCAAAGATAAGGCAATATCTGAAAGAAGCCCAAGATAGATAGAAAAGCTATGCAGACAAGCATAGAGTGCATAAAGAGCTCAGAGTTGGGGATCATGTTTACCTCAGAGTGAGGGAAAGGAAGAGTTCCTTGAATCTTGGAAGTTGTGCCAAGCTGTCACCTAGATACTGTGGGAATTTTCAAGTGCTTGAAAGGGGCTTGTTGCATATAGACTTGCATTGCCTACTAGCACTAGGGCTTATAATGTTTTTCATGTTTCTAATTTTCTTAAGAAATATGTACATGATCCTAACCATGTGATAAATTAGTATGTGATTCAGGTGGAATCCGAGGGAGAGTTCCAAACTGAGCCATTGCGCATCCTTGACGGGAAGGTCACCATGCTCCAGAATCGAGCCATGGGATAGGTAAAGGTGCAATGGGAGCACCACGGTCCTAAAGAGGCTACCTGGGAGCTGGAGGATGCCATGCGATTGACACATCCATTTTTTCTCAATTTTGTAAAGCACTGAGGGAAGTGTTGTTGCAAGGGGGAGGGGAATGTAATACCTCGGATTCGACCCCTATAGGGAGGGGAATGTGTGCCTTGATTTTGAACCCACGGTATTGAATTGTACATGATGCATATATTTCATTGAGATCATGGCATGGAGCTCAATGCCAAGGCCCGTCCATTGATTGATGTTTTGTGGATAGGTGATCAGGGTTGGTGCCTATGGTTTGATGCCTATGGTTTTGGTGCTAACTCAAGCACAAAGAATTTTGAATATCATGTAAATGCACAATTTAATAAAATACCACAACTAGCTATGGAACTACAATGTGAAAGAGATGGGGCCATTATTCCCCAAGGGATAGGGTGGGGAGTTAGTCAAACCCCCTGAGCCAATAGGGTGTGACCAGATGTCAATTAGGAAACCCATGTACCCTTAGCTACCTTTTTTCCTCTATCCTCAATCATTGATTTCTTCCAGAAGTTGGATGAGGAAGTTAATGCCTTGGGAAGAGAAAGGCATGGCAGTGTGATTGCTTGTCATGCCAATCCTGCAAGTTTGCAGTCTGGGAAGCCGCAATATTTCTTTTGACGCAAGGAAGCACATGATGTGTGTCAGTCCATCTTTCCTCAGTTGGGGGGGGAGAGTTTTTCTTGTTCCAGAGCGTCATCGTTGTTCATTATTATTCTTGACCATTCTACCATTCCAGGGGGGCAGACCATTCGATCGATCTAATCAGTTTGTTCATGCACATTGTTATTGGTTCACTACCTGGTGTCATAGAAGAACAATTCCGTTGTCTTTTGTTAAGTGAATGGGTAGTTGAGATATCTCTATTTTATGAGAGTGTGGTCCTCCATAGTTTCTTGATTTCCCTGGAGATGCGAAGTGTGGGGGTTCGACTACCCCGAGTGGTGGAAGTATGGTTCTACAGTGGTTGTCTAAGTGACATTGTGGTATGCAAGTAAACCCTGTTTTCTTGGTGTTACAGAGTGAAGCCTATGTGGCTGTGTTTCTCCCTATGGTTTAGGTCTGAATTGTATGCAAGACTTAGGAAAGGAAGAGACGTAGAATGTGCTTGATAAACCTAGTGTGGAACCTCATGATAAGATAAGAGTGGTTGGTGAATTTTCTCTACACATCATGAAGAGCACTGGAAGGGAAGGTGTAGCCCAAGGAGATGTGGAGCAGAGAAGGGGACACTTACTTGTGTTGGGTCTATAGGGAACATGGATTCCAGGAAAGATAGATCTTGTGAAGGTGTCCTTAGCTCCGTGGATGAGCTCACTAGATTAGCAGTTCTTCATGTCCATTGTCTTAGCATCTTGATAAACCTAAAGGATATTGGCTTGGATGACAGCCTGTGAAACCCAATTGTATATTGTCTTGGATGTGTAGCCTATGAAACCCAATTGGATCTTTGATTGGCTAAGTAGCCTATGAAACCCAATTGGTAGCTGGCTTGGTTGTGTCTTGTTGTTCTTTAGGCCATTTGTGTAATACTTTATTGGACGGCTTGTGAAACCCTACTGTAAAATATGGCTTGGCTGAGTATCCTATGAAACCCAACTGTTGGCTTGGCTGGTTGTTAACGGGGATGTTGGCTTGACTATGTATAGTCTGTGAAACCCAACTGTTTGTTGGGTTAGCTGTGCAGCCTATGAAACCCAGTGATGTTTTGTCTTTGTTAACCCAAAAAATCCCTCACTCAAGTCTACATGGACTACACCACCCAAGGACACCCATGCACGACCTTCGTATCACCCCATTAGACCCCCACACCCTCAAAAAGGATTAAAATGAGTAAAAGGGCTTAAAAACCCCAAAAAGGAGCCTAAATAACTCTCCTAGGGGCTAAAGCCTCCAAAAAGGGGCTAAAACCCCTCAAAGGAGCCTAAAACCCTAAAAGGAGCTAAAGTTAGGGTGGAAGGGGCTAAAAGTCCAAAAAAGGGGCTAAAGCCCTGACCAACAAGGGCTTTAAACCCTAAAAATCCCCAAAAAACTATAAAAGGAGGGGTGGGGGTCACTCTCAAACAACTCTTCTCTTGCATACTGTTATGTTGCTCGTGGATACCTTGAGACTCTTTGCCTCTCAAGCCACCCACATCCCCCTCTCTTCCTCTTCCCCATTGAGCCATAGCTCCTCCATTGCTGAGTGAGATAGAGAGGTGATTCCTCCAGCCAGGGCATGGTGGCCCATTGCACCAGAGAAGAGGTATACTTGTGTGTTTTGTTTCATTTCTTTGATTTTGTTTAACCAATAGTTTGTTTGTCGGTTTTTTATATTCTTCTTACAGGTTTATTTCTAACATGTTTTGCAGGTTTATTACTATTTATTAGTTGTTTGCAGGTTCTCGGAGCTAAGCCCTAACCCTATTTGTAGAGGGGCTCACGGCCATTTCTTGTCTTTCTATTTTGTCTTTGCTTTCTGTCCATTTATTTTCAGCATTTCCACACAGGAACCTACCCTTCCATCCTATAGATGAAAGGGATCCATTCTTGCCCCTGTAGAAAGGGGAAATCCTTGCTATAGAACTGGTGACCATACCAGGTCGATCCCACAGGATCCATGGTTCCGTTTTTTAAAATTTCAAGTTTATTTTATTTTATGCCCTAGTTTTAAAATTTCTTGTCAAATCTAGGTTAAATCTTGTTTAATTTCAATTTTTTTTACTACCGAAGCCTCTACAAGGAAAATCCGAGTCTGTTTGGCCACAGTACAAGTCACTGTCGGCCGGATCTAACTCAAGATCAGAAAAACCCCAAATCCAGAGCAGGTCGCACTTATCAGGCCTATACAGGGGACCAGGTCACTCATTTAGGGTTCACAAGCACGACCAGGTTGCCCTTTTCCCCTCAAAAGGTGCGACTTCACTTAGAAGGACAGACTGCTTCTATCTGTGAAATCTGTGCGACCCCCTTTCCTGTTTCAGGAAAAAATTGGTGACCCACTCGCCACATTTGGCCCGAAACATGTGGTCTGTCACTCAGAAGTTAATTTTTAAGTTATTAGGGACTGTCAGTGCGGCTCATCCACCTTTGTCTAGTACAGTAGTTCCATTTCTGTTTCTGTTTTAATTTACAACAATTCCATGTACAAACAAAGTGTAAATTCCAAAAAAAATTAATGGCTTAATGAATGTAGCTTAACTAAAATTGACATAAAATTAACAGTCTTGCTTACCCTTCCTCCTCTACTCAGTCATCACCCTATGGGGTATTCTAGGATAAGACGAAGGGCACAACTCGTATAGTAATAGGCCCTTCACTGAATATTGTTCAAAACCATTAAAAATGGATGACTTGGAAGGTAGAGGGGGTAAAGAAGGAGGGCTTCTCACGGTGCTAAGCGTCCTCCCTGTTGACAAACCTTGCATCCGGGAGGTAACCTGTGGATCTATTGATGGGCTTAGTCCCATTGTGTTGAGATCCCAGCACCTTCTCTTGGTCGAAGAAGAATTTAGGTGTAAGGTAGTCACCTAGTTAGGCTGTCACAATTTAGGGTAAAAAATGGTATTTGTATACACAATTTCTATTTATTTACTACTTGTATTCACAATGACATGAACTCTACAACATATTCATAAACCACTTATAGCCACCTGATAACAGAGAAACAACAAGACATATACACCATACCACATAATCAACCCCGCTCAGTTCATGACGCTGAGAGAGCCACTAAAATTGATTAATTTACACTAAGTTCAAAAATCTATAGACTTTAAGGACATAATTCCCTGACTGCCTTAACCGTGGGAAGAACTTGGGATCATCCCAGAAACTCATTGTGAGGAGTACCACGTGAACCCCAAAGTAGCTGGCCGCTAGGAGGGATTGCCAAGCGAAAAGGGCAACGACCCCCACCAATTGAGTAGAAATGCTCGTGAGGAAAAATCCAAGCATTGTCTTCTGGCAGTCTTGGTGGCCGAGTGACCACCTACAACCAATAGAAATCCATTGAAATCAGGGTCCAAAATATCATTCCCACCAGATTGATACATAAATCTAACACAATTGATCCCCCACGCTCTTCCTCACGCCTAAGAGGCGAACAACCACAATTCGGGACATTGAAATGACACCGTCGGGACCATTCTTGATGACCTTTCACACCATCAGAAGGCCACACAACCTCTGATTCAGATTCATACCCATATTAGTCTAAACCAGACCTCCATACTGCACCATCAAGCCCCATGGCTGGTGCAAATCCGGATCCATTTTCTGGTATAGCCATAGCTAGTGGACCCATATCCACACCAAAAATTATCACCAACAACCCTGCAAGTGGCCCTAGCATGGTCATGCAAACTTTCATCAGTCAGCTGCCACCATCCATAGTAACCATTCATGCTATCCCACCTGCAAAAATTGTGGGAAGTGGACCTTCCGTATACATTTCCCCTTCTGTCACACAGGTGGACAATGCCCCTTCCACATACACTACCCCTCCTATCACACATGGGGGCAATGGCCCTTCCATTCACACTGTCCCTCACATCACACTTGGGGGCATTGGCCCATCTACAATGGCACCACCAACACCCCCAGCTATGCAAGTACATTATGCACCTGCAAACCCCACCACCATACCCCGCCCATCTCACATCAACCTGGGGTCAAATATTCCTTTCATGGTTCATCTTAACTTACCTGATTTGGCTTGATTGACAAATGACCCCATCCGCCATCAAACCTTTTGGACTCCCATGCCAACCAAGCTGCCATCAGACATTCCTAAGTTTGAAGGCAAGGCAGGGGAGTGTCCCCAAAATCACATTATGACATTTCATCTATGGTTCTCCTCAAATAGCATTGTAGATGACTCAATTAGACTAATATTGTTCCAACACACCCTCACAGGTGTGGCATCCAATGGTACATTGAGTTACCGCAAGCCAAGTACCTAGATTTCAAATCCTTAGCTTTCATGTTCCTACAGTATTTCCAACTCCCTTTCAGATATGATGAAGGGGTGGAGATCCTATTATCTTGTTGCTAGAGCACTGTGACACATATAATTGACCACATCCATGAGTGGCGGCGACGTCGTAGTTTGTGCAAAATCCAACTTGACGACAGGATCTTCTTGGATTGGTTTCTCAAAACCTTTCTCCCACCCATAGCAAAGGACGTCGCATCCAAACGTCTTGAATCTGAAGAGGAGGCCATACTGAAGGCCCAACAGTTTGACCTGATCTACGCTCAGTATGGATACCTGTACACCATTATTCCAGACGCTCCCCATCCGGGTACCTCCTACCAGGATGCACTGGGGGCATCCCATGCTGCAGATGGCATCATAGGCTCAGTCTCACAATAACCACAACACCGTGCGACACCACCTACAGTTCCACCACAACTAAGCAACACTGCTAGTGTTACTTACCAAAACCAAACTCTAGACTATGCCAGAATGATGTCCCAGCCCGAGGCAACAAATTCCTATGCACAACTTGTGCCACCGCAGCAGGCTCAGGCCATGGCATGGCCAACACAGCAGTACGCGGGGCAAATGCCAACATTTGTGGAACCACAGCCCACCCAAATTTATTATGCACCACCAGTGAAAGCGATTCAAGCCCCCGCCCCTGCTCAACTCACTCCATTGGGACAAGTATTTGCACAACAAAACCGTTCCAACCAGCCTACCCCCAACAATCAACAAGGGAAAATTAGAAATAATCGGCCCCAAAACCAAGCCAATAACCAACCGCAGGGAGGCGGTCAACAACCAAACCCTCCCAACAATGCCACAGCAAACCAACCCGCCCGAAATCCCCCATGACCAAATGCACCAAGACTCAACACCTCGTTGTGCACAAACCAACTGTGCACACTCTGTGAGGTCTACAGGCACTGCACATTCGAGTGTCCCCTCATGCGTCACGCTAAGCAGGCCATTCGGAACGAGGTTCAACAGGATGCCAACGCTACAAATCAAGCCCAACCCAACTCGGTACCATAAGGACCTCCTACTATGGTGCTTCAGAACCCATTACTAGTCCAAGGATTGGTGGAAATCACACGTCCTCCCCAACCCAATCCCAATGCTCCAAGGGCACCTCCCACAGCCGAAATAGGTGTCCACCACCTGCTAGTCATGACGACTGAAGAGGTCAACCTACAAACCAGACAAAATCAGTACGGAACCACCACCGAACCTGCTGACACATCGGTGACATCTATGTCCAAATCGGTTAATGCACCCTTTCAATTACCCCCTTTCCCCCGCCCCCCCATATGCCGAGTGGCCAATAATGCCACAGCTAGAGCTGTAGTTAGGTATAGCATCGTGGATGATTTGTCCCAAACAACAATGGCCATGTCCGCTCTGGAGGTACTCAAAATGTGCCCAACACAGCGAAAATCCTTACTAGCCGCCCTTGGGGCCATAGACCCCTCTGGCTCCAAGTTGATCACATTCAACACGGAGAATGGAGAACCGCGCATGCCATCCACCATCGCCTTCCAAATCCTAGTGTCTATCTAGAATTTGGTTGTGCACCAGTGCATAGTAGATGAGGGGGCATCTACGTTTGTTATGTCTACCCTAGTCTGGCAGAAACTTGGATCTCCAATTCTGCAACCATCCTCCACAACTTTGTGGGCTTATGATGGCCATCCCACTAAAGCCCAAGGAATCCTCCCCCATGTCCCCATCACATTAGCGAGGAAGATAGTGTTGATAGACATAGAGGTTTTCAATGCTCAACTAGACTATAACCTTCTCCTCGAAAGAAATTATATGTACGCCATGAGAGTTGTCGCATCAACTGTCTTCTGTCTCATGATGTTCCCCAACAAAGGGAAGATTGTGATGGTTGATCAGCTCACTTATCACGATCCGCAAGGGTTAACGACACCCACCAACATTATCCCTACCATCACCACCATTGAGCCACAAGGGACGACCATACACACCAATGTTGTCCCTGCAATCAACACCATGGTTGACAACACACCAGCCTCCCCATTGTTGAATGTGGGCCCTGGGTTGTTTTCCGATACGACCATGATGGCTCATTTCCCCTTAGTGTCACCACCACTGACACAAAATGAGACTGCAGACTTGTGCATGCTCTCATCCAGCACCACTGCACCCAAACAACAACCGCAGCCATAGCCCCAACCACAACCACAACACCATCTGCAGCCACAACATCAACAACAGCCACAACATCATCCACAGCCACAGCTTTACGTGCAACCACCACAACCGCACCCCCACATACAACTAGCATTGAGTTATCTGGGCTGCTCACCAGTCCATACAATTCCCTTCCTCTTTCCCCCTTCTGCTGTCATGAGCAAGCCAGTAATGGCCACCCTCAACCTACCCAACTTTACATTGGGCATTTCGGTGTGGTATCTTGATCCACCAGCTCAACCATTGATACCCCAGGTAGTCTTAACACCTGTGCAGCCCATTGCGGTCGAGTCCCATCCTCCACCCGGTCCGCAAAAACCAACCACCGCACCCATACCTGCACCGCCCCACCCGAAAAGGGCCAGGGGAAAGAACGCCAAAGCAACAGTAGAACCTCGGTAGATCTTGCCTTGCGTTGTCTGCGAACAATAGGGCCATCCAAATTAGAATTGCCCTGAGATTCCAATGATCTGTGTGCATTTGGATGCCATGTAAACAACCGAAAACCTCCCTGTGGTTGAACTTCCAACCACGCTAATAGTCAGAAACAAGTCACTGAGAACAAACCATGCTTGCGCTCTCTGCGGTCTGTATGGACATTATTCTCACCATTTTCAAGACTTTTCTGAATTTTGAATGGATTTAGCCAACCTCCGTCAACATTCCCTGGATTCTGAGATCACATTGATCGAAGAAATTCACCCCCCACCTCCTTCTTCAGACACCATGTCCATTTACATGATGTCCAGTTCAACTGACCCACTTGTCTCCACCTCCAACGATGGTCCATCAGACCTGTCTCTTCCATTGTTTCCACAACCGCAACTCCATCTGCAACCACAACCTCAGTTGCAACCTCAACCTCAGTTACCAGGGAAATAGTGGGGTTCATTCCCAATCAACATGATCCTTTTCCTTGTTCTTTTCATTTTTTTTTTCCTACCATCCGAGATCATGAGTAAGTCTATCTTGGCAACCCACAATCTATAGTATTTCACACTGGGAGATTCTGTGTGGTACCTTAAACCACATACCCTACCTCTGAGGCCCCAAGATGTGTTGAATCCTTTCAAACCAATTGAGATGATGTTGCACCTACCTCCCGGTCCATCAAAGACTCCTATCTTCAGGCCTGCCCCTCTTCCTCCAACAGAGACTAGGGGCAAGGCCACCAAAACCACAACCAATAAAATTTACCTGATCTCTAGCACCAATTTCCCTTCCATATTGTCGGCCGTGGAAGATCCACCTGATCTATCCTGGCACGACTTACGTGATGATGGAGAGATCTGTAAGACCACCTCCAATTTTACCCCGTTCTCTTTAAACCATAGTGTGGAATCGGTTCTTCCCATGAAAGACCATATTTCATCATCTCGCCTTGCCAATGACCTTCGTCTCAGCAAGGGGGCATACCTCTTCGCTAACTTAGATGGTCGACTCTTGAAGAAGCCACACAACGGGCTCCACCTCAAGAGAGTCTATGCCTGATATAACCACTATGAGTCCCTTATAGCGTAGTTTTTTTTCCCTTTCTTATTTTTCAACATTTTTTAGCACAAGTTAGGGGGAGCACCATCAGCTGCTAATCCAAAGTCACCTGGAACCAGTTCAAGACACTGCTCACACCTGTGATCTCAAATTTATATCTCCTTATGAGACCATCGTCTCATGTTTTACAAATAAATTCTGGGACCACTCCCCATAAGTCACCTCAATTTACGAGCCACAGCATGGAGATACAAGTGTCTACGGACCTATATTTGTATCTTTCATGCCTACCGCTACTCATGTGGGTTTTCGGGCCACCACCCATTAAGGGTCACCATTTTTATTCTAGTTTTGTATTTTAACACATAGTTGTCTTCTCCATCCACCGCATCTTACGTAGACCTCTGGACCATTGTCCACAAAACGATTTATTTTTCTTGCATGTATTTGGCATATAAGTGCCCCCAAACTTGCACTCATATCACATGTAGTCAAGTCTGTCCACCACAACTCACACACAGCTCTCTTGACCTCTGTCCAAGAGCCACCTCGGTTTGCATGCTTCTACCGCACTGACTCGCAAGCCTCTGCCGCGATCTATCCCACGCATGTATTGGTATGTTTGAGAGCCTTCTGCTCTGTCCATACTGTGTGGATGACCTTTGGACCACTGTCCACCATCCTGACATGGAGCACTGCTTGTGCCACCGCAATTGGTTGACCATACTGGAGTTTCGTTTAAGCTCTTTTCTGACTCCTAAAAACAATGAAAATATAACCGAACACAACTGCTTCCTTTTCCGCTCATCAGAGGAAATTTGGGGTCTAAAATGGGCCTTATAAGAAAACGTGCCAAAATAAGTTTTTGTGAGTTGGAATTCAAGAACCAATAGAATTTCAATAAAATAAGTCAACCATAATGGTTGAATTGACATATTTGTCATTAAAAAAACTACTTTTTTTGTTCGTATTTTCGACATATCTCCCTATGTTTTTACTCAAATTTCGATCGGGAGAGCTCATTGTATGCGGAATTTGATTCCACATCCAACTAGTACCCACACTACATACTTTTGACGGACCCCGCTACCCCAAAAACAAGAAATACCTAAAAAAACATGATGATGATGTCATCATCATGTTTTTTCAGGTATTTCTTGTTTTGGGGGTAGAAGGGTCCATCAAAAGTATGCCGTGTGGGTACTTGTTCGATGCGGAATCAAATTCCGCATCCAACGAGCTCTCCCAATCGAAATTTGAGTAAAAACACAGGGAGATATGTCAAAAATACGAACACAAAAAGTAGTTTTTTTCTTTCTTCCTCCAAAATTAATCAATATTATTTTATTATTTTAACTATTATTTTATTATTTTCCTTAGGAGGCCCATTTTAGACCCCACAATTCCTCTAATGCAATAAAGTATAGGAAAGGGCATCTACATCATCATGTTTATCTCCTTTTGTGGACTATGTAAACCATTCAATGAAAAGGACCACCTTGGTGTATTCAAGCCAAGACTGTTCCCCTCTGCATACTTTTATGCTTTCTCAAGCAGATGGGCCGCACTTTACAAAAAATCTCACCACGGGTTGTCGTTAAGCTCTTTTACAGCCTTCTCATCAAGAAAATATTGCCAAGCAAACTTGGTTTCATTCATGCTCGTAAAAGTATCTGAATGACCGTCCAGTCAATATAAGTTTAACCTTTTTCGGCCTGATTGGACTACCAATGGTAAAGAAGTCTCTTTGTTAAGCTATCTAGGCAAACCCGGGTTTCACCTTTTAACCTCGCACCAACAAAAGACCCACAGTGTTGGCCCTTTCGGTAGCAGCCTACGAACAGGCTACAGTCTCACCTGAAACAGCTATGGGGTGCCGCAGAATCAGGTTTCTGCAAACAGAAGAGAGATTCTTACTGTACCTTTAGTCTTTAACTATTAATAATTACTTAACACAATGCTTGTATTATCATTTATGCAGCTTCGCGATTAGATAAATGAACAGTTACTTGCACAACCCTTATCTGGGAATTCACAGCGAAGCTAGTTATTAACAACAATCTTACTTTATTAGTTATTTACTTAACAGTGCATAAAATATAATAACAAATCACACAAATGAACCACAACACCAGATGTCACATGGTTCACCCCCAGTGTAGGGGCTACGTCCACAGAACTGCGCTTTATTTAACTCTTTACAACTAAAATGATAGTTTTGATCTGCGCACTCAGCTGCAGATCTCTTCAGTCCTCAAAGCCGCGCACACAGCAGCAGGCCTCTGCGCACACAGCAGCAGGCCTCTGCGCACACAACTGTAGATCTCTTCCTTTTCACCAACAAAACCCCTCTGTGCATACAGCTGCAGAGGTCGTCCCGCACACAGCTGGGACTTAACCTTCTTACAAAAACCCTTATACAAGCTCTTAGCTTCGCATTACAATAGCTTCATAAGATAATCATTCAAGACCTAACACTACTTCTTTACATAAGTGCCTATTTATATAGCGCACCATTACAAAACCATGGATTTACACCATGGGCGCCCAAAACCCTAACCCTGGATTTAACCCAAGAGTTAGTTACAAAAAGAGGGGTTTCGACCCACCCGCGACACCCCTAAGACTATTTTAGGCTGTAACTCCGCTTACACTTCCTCAAAAACTGCGGAGTTACCAAAACTAAGGACCTTTAGGGTCGGAGCCCCAACAGGCCCCTGAGACTTTCTTGTGGCCCGTCCCGGGGCACTCTGCCACTGTTCTGGTGGTTGGCAAAACTTTATGTGCTGCTTACTGACGCCCTCCCTACTGCTGTCGGCTGCTCGCTTCCATCCTTTGTACTTTTTATGCTGAAGAAGGTCTTTCGGATCCATCTACAACCCCACTTGTTACTCTATCTGCCGAACACTTAACCATCCACAACTAAGGGTCCCGAAAATTGTGTGTCAGCTGCATAAGACAAACAGCCGCCGTGGCTCTGTCAAACTAGGCAGAGGCATGGCGGGATCCTCCAAAGTCTTATTATGAGGCCTTATGCCTTTCTTCGCTCCTCGTTAGAGCGAACTTCTGCCTGCCTTCATCCGAATTAGAGCAGACTTCTGCCTTCCTTTGTACCTTAGTCGGATAGGACTGTACTAGAAAATTACTCCGAAGGTTCTGCAACCCTCTTTCTTTGAACTCTTGTACCAACTCCTGGACTTCACAATTGTTTGACATGGTTCCAGCTGAGCAACTCAAAGAAATGCTTAATGCGGGAGTCGCAGGCTGATGCAGTGTTTTATAGAATTCTGTAACAGAATCTGTCATCATGGTGCATTAATGACACCAAATCTGACGGGATGCCGGAAATATTGTCCACATGGAACCAAGCTTTCCCCCGAAATCTCATAATTACAGGTATGGAGAGCGGTGCTCGTGCCAGCGCCGCCGAATTTATTTTGTCCCATCCATCACATTTTAAGCTACGACGCACCTTGGACCTTCGACATAACAACTACCCACAACTACGGCACAATATTAACCCTTGCTCCTTACTACCCCATGTGGTACCAATATTTCAACTGTTCATGGGGTTCAGACTATCCTTCATAGAGCTACTGCTGATTGGGGGGTCCCGGCCTGTCCCTATACTTCTTCAGACGACTGCCATTTACCATTGAGGGTAAAATTTCTCCATTTAACTTAGCTAGCTGCACTGCGCCACCATCAGTAACTTTCTGTACTATGTATGGTCCTTTCCAATGTGTCTTGAACTTACCTGGCAATTTAATGAATTTGCTGTCGTATAAGAGCACAAGGTCACCTATCTGGAATTGCTTCTTTTTAATATCTCTGTCATGCCATGCTTTTTCTCTAGCCTTCTGTACTTGCTGCTGGAACCCCGCGATGAATCTGTCTTCTTCTAGTTCTGTTATCTGGGCTAGCCTTTTACTCAACATACCTGGGTCATCCATTTCTGTGAAAGCAGCTATTATGAGACTAGGAACAATATACTCCATTGGCATAACTGCTTCTTGCCCGTAAACCAACCGAAAAGGTGTGTGACCTGTTAGCTTCTTGCAAGTGGTTCTATAAGCCCATAACACTGCCGGGATTCTAAGATCCCAGTCATTTCTATTAATATTACAAACCTTGGTTAGATCCTGCTCAAGAATCTTATTGAAGGCTTCCACAGTTCCATTTGCTTGAGGATGGTACGCAGTAATCTTCTGGTGATATACCTGAAATTCTTTGGTCAATGCTTCAATAGTTTTATTCAAAAAGTGTGACCCTTGGTCACTCATAAGAATTTTAGGACATCCAAACCTTGTTAAGATATTGTCAAAGATGAACTTCGCAGCTGTAGCAGCGCTACAATCTTTGACTGGTTGAGCTTCAGCCCAACAAGTAAGGTATTCAGTTGCTGTAATAATATACCTTGCTCCCGATTTCTTTGCAGGCGGATTTATAGGTCCGAAAAAATCAATAGCCTGCTTGTCAAAGGCCTGTAGGGTTACCTGTGGAACGAGAGGCATCTCATCCCTCCTGGATGGTTTTCCTGTCCTCTGACAGATGTCGCAGCTGTGGCAGTACTCCCTGGCATCCTTATGAAGTGTAGGCCACCATAACCCTGCTGCCAGAATCTTCTGTGCTGTAGCTTTCCCTGTATAATGTCCTCCCGCTGTGCCAGAATGTGCCTCAGCCAAAAATCAAGGGTTTTTCATGTTCCAAGACACATTGACGCAAGATTTCATCTGGTCCCATCTTGTACAGTTGTCCTGCTATCAGTGTAAAATCAGTAGCCCGAACCACCAACTGCTTCTTCTGCTGTGTTGTCATCTCCAAGGGTGCAAACCCTGTAGCCAAATACTGAACAATGTCCTGAAAGTAGTCATCGACCATCTGGATAGTGAATAACTAAGCATCAGGAAGACCTTCATCTAAGCTAGTAGGTTCTTCCCCTGATTCGAGCCTCGACAGATGGTCAGGTCCCAAGTTAAGTCTTCCTGGCTTAACTATAATATCAAAGTCATATTCCTAGAACAATATTAGCCATCGACATATTCTTCCTCCCAACACAGGCTTGTTAACCAAGTATTTCAAAGCGGAGTGGTCAGTGAACATTTTAAAGTGAGATCCTAACACATAATGTTGGAACTTTTGCAAATCATATACCATAGCTAAACCTTCCCTTTCTATCGTAGTATAGTTTCTTTCTACTGTGGATAATTTGCGACTTGCAAAGGCAATAGGGTGGTCAATATTACCTTCGCCTGTTTGAGCTAGTACTATGCCCAAGCAATCGAGGAAGCATCGACGTGCACATGAAACTCCTTATTCCAATTAGGAAACACTAGGATAGGGGCAGTTACCATCTTTTCTTTTAGGATGTTCAAGATTTCTTGACACTCAGGTGTCCATTCAAACTTATTTTCTTTCTTCAACTGTTTCTCCATCAGGGCTGTGATCTGGGCGTAACCTTTAATAAACTTCCTGTAGTACCCAGTGTGACCAAGTGTAGTGCGCAGTTGCTTGACTGGCCTCAGGGGTGGCAAGTTCACGATAATTGCTATCTTCGCTAGATCCACCATCAATCCTTGCTTACAAACAATATGACCTAACAGGATTCCAAAGGGTGCACAGAAGATGCATTTTTTTAAGTTCAAGGAAATCTGATGCTGTCTACACTTGTCCAGCATAAGTCTTAAACTAGTTATGTGGTCTTTTAGTAACCCAAAAATAGTCCAGTCATCAAAATACACTTCTAAGAATTTATGTATAAAGTATTTAAATGCACAAATTACGACCCAAGAAAACATGGCAGGTGCATTCTTTAATCCAAAAGGCATAACTGTGTACTTAAAGGATCCCATTTCTGTAGCAAATGTTGTCTTATGTCAATCCTCTGGGGCAATTCTGATCTGATGGTAACCTGAAAATCCATCAGTAAAAGAGTATACTTCTTGACCTCCAACATTATCAAGAACTTCATCTGTAAAAAGAGTAGGAAAGGGGTCATGTAGGCACGCATCATTCAGCTTCCTTAAATCAACACAGATTCGGATTTCACCCTTAGTCTTCTTTTCTTGGACTACCATCGGACTGACCCATTCGGATTCTTCAATAGGCTCAATAATTCCTACGGCAAGCATCTTATCTAACTCCAGTCTAACTTTTTCCTTATACTTCGGGTTCAGCCTATACGGGCGCTGTTTCACAGGCTTCGCATCAGGTTTCAATGGGATCTTTATAACTCCAATATCGCCAAGGATACCCTTCATCTCAGAAAACTTCATCAGAAATAGGTCTTGATACTCGTGGAGAAGTTGGGTCACTTTGCTGACCATTTCCTTATCCCAATAATCTCCAATTGTAGCATACTTTGGATTTTCTTCAGACCCAATGTTTACGGTCCCCGTCTTCAGAGGCTGAGTCACTTCAGGTGTTTCGACCACTGGTTCGTGTACTTCGCAGTTTCCTTCTAACTCCGGAATATTAATGTTACGCGAATCGTCATCCCCGTCAATGGCGAGGTTGTAACATTCAACTGCATTAGCTTCTTGTGTTGCCCAATCGGTTTGGTATTCCCCTATTTCTTGGTCATCAAATATCTTAGTATGGATCAATCTAACAGCTGCATCTAAAGCAGGACAAACTTCGTTAGCAGAAAATGTAAGTATGAAACTATCAACAAGATCATCCCAACTTACAATACTGTGTCGAAGCTCGACCTCCGTGTACCAGTTTTTTGCTATGGGTTCCAAAGTGTGCACAAACTTATGCACCCATTCCTCGCGAGGTACATGTTCCCATGCTGCATAACATTGCTTCAAATGTTCCTGGGGACTATTTTGCCCATTGAACTTACTTCGCACCCCTTGAGATTGGTCTAGGAATCGGAGGCGTATAAATTTTTGGCAAGCTTCCCAATTGTGAATATACTTCCTGTGGCCTTTCCACCATCTCGCTGCTGTAGCTCTTAATGCTGCTTCCAGGGTCTGCATTCTCTGTGATTCTGGTACTTGTTCTGAGAACTACGCAATGCATTTTCTTGGATCTGTCAACCCATCATATGTAGGCAAGTCTCTAGCCTGTGCACTAAGGCATCTAAGAGATTTGGTAATTCGTGCACATTGATGGCCATGTAGCTCGTATAGTCGATTCTTCCAACTCTCTAGACCATCATCTAAGTCAGACATGCAGGAGCTGTCACATTGCCAATCCATTACACCTTCAGCATTAGGCTCGACATAATCTTCTTCTTTTGCTGTGATATTATAGATGTGGTCCAGAATATCCTGATCTTCCTCTCTGACTGGCTCTGTGTATCTTTCTCGTTGAGAAGGATCCAATGGTAGTATAGCTCTCAATCCCTTCCCTTCAAAAGTCATTTGTCTCTTTTTAAGATTGATAACTGCATCACTATCTATTTCCCACTCAATTCCTAGCAAAGATGGATAGGGGTTACTGTCATCAATGATCTCAATAACTTCAAAATATGCTACAGTACTGACTCCATCTATATCCACTGGTACCTGAGGAAATCTTCCTAAGGGTACAATCCTCTGCTGATTGGCTAGTCTTAACTGTATAGGTGACCAATCGAGGGTAGGTTTTCCCATTTGTTCCCATGTTTGCTTAGTTAAAATATTGACTTCAGAACCCAGATCTAAAATAATATCCTTCATGTCATAGTCTCCTACCTGAGCATGTAGTCTCATCTCTCTTCCAGTTCTTCTAACTCTACTAATAGCTCTTTCGCTATCAGGATTTTGATGAGGTTCACAAGACTGAATAACTTTTTGTAATTCATTTAAGGCATTCTGATTTCTTAACAATTTGATGCAACTCTGTAAAAACGATGACAGAGTACTTACTTGGCCTTGTGAGTCTTCCTGGGATTGCAGCTGTTGTTGCTACTTGTCTGGTGCTGGTAAATCTGAATCAACAAAGTCTTGTCTGGCCTCCAAAAAAGTTTCTTTTTCTCGTCGAACATCAAATGTTGGTGTTTTCTCTACGGCCTTGTGAACCCAAGCTTCGTCAGGCTGATTTTCCTGACACTGTGCCTCTATCGTAGCTCCACTTCTTGTAACAACGTTAACAGCTGGGATCAGTCGTGGCTCGACAGCAATCAACTGGACACTCGGACTAGGTTTGTTGTTTCTTTCTTGGATTTTAGCTAGTAACTGTGGGCACTACTCGATGACATGATCAACTGCTCTGCAGTATCAGCATGTCGTAGTTGGGCTTTGACAATCTCGAGCTAGATGTCCTGCCTGATTGCAGTTATAACAAATAACTTGACCTCGACCTCCGCCAGGCATACCACGACCACGACCTCTAAAACTGACTCGACCACCTCGGTAACCATATCCATCATTTCCTTGTGCATCCGAGTAGATCCTATAAGTGTCATAGGTCCGCTCCCTCATAAGGTCGAAGCTGCAACATTCATCTTCATTGTGTCCAACGGACTTACAGAATTTACAGTAAGGGTTCTTCGGGACTTGAACATACCTCTGTAACAAATAGCAGTCTTTCGGTCGATGCTGGCCGGTAGTTCGACAGATCTCGCAGTACAGAACACTAGGATTCAGCAGGTTTGGTGCGCCAGTATTCAAATAGTTTCTCACTACCGGGCACTGGTCCTTGTCGTGGCCTTCTGTTCGACAACATATACACCATACCTCTTCGCGGGTGGCTTTCCCTTTTTTCATGTCACGAAGTTCTAAAGACATCTCCGTGAGTTGCGCTTGAATTTGAGCTATGCCAGAATTATCTTCGACAGGTGCAGTTTCAAGCTTTATGGAAATCTCTAAGGCCTCTTGCTGATCAACAACCTTCTGTTGCATGAGTGGAGCTCTGATGTGAGGTAATAATGCGGCAATAAACCACTCCTTATGTTGTGCTGGTCTGATCATGAAGCTAACTTGGTTCAACAGAACTTTGAATCTCTGATCAAAGTCCCACACAGATTCACCTCGCCACTGCTAAATCTCTTTTAACTCAGTGATGCAATGCGATTCTGATTTAGGTTTCTTAAATTCTCGGATCAATGCTGCTTTGATGTCAGCCAAGATAGGATTCTGCGTGCTGGCAAACTTCATAAACCACGTTAGGGCTCGGTCTCTGAAAGAATTGATCAGCTGCGCTCGTCGAACATCTATGTCTGTAATATTCTTCGCGGTCCACACAGCTTCACACAGAAACCAGAACTGTTCTGGATCTTCTGACCCAGTTCCTTTAAAAACTGGTAGTTTGATGTCATCATGAACATGGGCCATCTGGGATCTAGGGGAGGAGGAAGGGTTTGAACTAGCTGAGGAAGACTGACCTGCGACAGGGATACTCGGGCTAGGCTTACTTTCAGACTGCGACAGGTTCTCAGGGATAATAGGTCTCTGCTACGGGGTTATCGGAGGGTTTCTAATAGAGGGGACCTCGACAGACTCAGAGGCTTCAGAGCTTAAAGGGGTATACTCAATGGAGGAGCCGAGATCTCTCTTATATCTTTTGTCGTTTCGCAGCAAACCACTTTTCTCGTCGCAGTCCCAGTCACTTCCAATCATAGGTTAGCAATACTAGATCTAACAATCTGATTCGATAAGCAAGATTCCTTTTTCAGCCAATAGTATTTTAATATTCAAGCTAAATAGGTTCAAGTACTTACCCCTTGGTCCTTTGAAAAATTGTCGTTCAGCTTCGCTAAAGGAGGTACTTGTGTCGACGGCGAAATCCGTCACAAATGCTTCGAGAGTTTGCGCAGTCCAAAAATCCACGGCTCACGAGATCGCGTTGTTCACTCTTTTCAAAATAGCGATTCTTGCGGGGGTCCAGGGAGGAAACTGGTTTTCTTGGAAGTTCGTCCTCCTTTATGTTAACCTGGATAACCACTGGTGCAACTCTATGTGTATAGAACCAAAGAAAATTTCATGAACATCAGAAAAAATGTACCTTTGCAAAAATTGTTCCGCGCAACGACGGGGATCTTTATTTTCCTGTTCTGCAAACTTCAAATAGGTCGCTTCGACCCAATCACCAATTTCTTTTACAGAGGGTTGCCAAAACATAGCCCTCGAGGTACGACATAGATCTCTCTTCAATAGATACTAAGTTCAACCGTCAACGGAACCAATTTGTTGGGCTATCTGGGTAGACCCGGGTTTCACCTTTTAACCTCACACCAACAAAAGACCCACAGTGTTGGCCCTTTCGGCAGTAGCCTGCGAACAAGCTACAGTATCACCCGAAACATCTATGGGGTGCCGCAGAATCAGGTTTCTACAAACAGAAGAAAGATTCTTACTGTACCTTTAGTCTTTAACTATTAATAATTACTTAACACAATGCTTGTATTATCAGTTATGCAGCTTCGCGATTAGATAAATGAACAATTACTTGCACAACCCTTATCTGGGAATTCACAGCGAAGCTAGTTATTAACAACAATATTACTTTATCAGTTATTTACTTAACAGCGCATAAAATATAATAACAAATCACACAAATGAACCACAACACCAGATGTCACGTGGTTCACCCCCAGTGTAGGGGCTACGTCCACAGAACTACGCTTTATTTAACTCTTTACAACTAAAACGACAGTTCTGATCTGCGCACTCAGCTGCAGATCTCTTCAGTCCTCAAAGCCGCGCACACAGTAGTAGGCCTCTACACACACAGCTGCAAATCTCTTCCTTTTCACCAGCAAAACCCCTCTGTGCACACAGCTGTAGAGCTCGTCCTACACATAGCTGAGACTTAACCTTCTTACAAAAACCCTTATACAATCTCTTAGCTTCGCATTACAATAGCTTCATAAGATAATCATTCAAGACCTAACCCTACTTCTTTACATAAGTGCCTATTTATATAGCGCACTATTACAAAACCATGGATTTACACCATGGGCCCCCAAAACCCTAACCCTGGATTTACCCCAAGAGTTAGTTACAAAAAGAGGGGTTTCGACCCACCCGCGACACCCCTAAGACTATTTTAGGCTGTAACTCCGCTTACACTTCCTCAAAAACTGCAGAGTTACCAAAACTAAGGACCTTTAGGGTCGGAGCCCCAACACTCTTATCCCCCAATGGATGGGTGAGCTCTCCTATGTAAACTTTTATCCTTTTTCAAGCACAGGAGACTACCAATGAAAAAGAGCCCCCACTTGAGTCTTCTTCATGCTTTTAGACTCTCTAAAATTGAAATCAACATCGAGCATTTACCTTCGTGGGCTCACCAAAAATCCACGAGATCATACCACAACGGTGTCTCTAGACACCACCCCACAAAAAACAATTTGGCAGCATTCCCACTTTGGGTTGCCTTTGTTCAGAGTACTCTGCAATGTGTCTTCCTTGGATCCCATCAATATCAAAAGTGTCCACCTCCCCCAAGTATTTCCCATCTGCAATGACATTCGCGGTATTATAGCTATGATCCCATTCCCATGAGTCAGTTTCATTTGCTGACTTGTCCGCCCTGCCGTCATACTTTGAACAAAGGAAGTTTGAGTCTACCACACTCCCTTTGCCGCTATTCAATTCCTTCCCTCCCCCTCCCCCCCCATTTAGTGGGTCAGTCCGCAGATTGTCTCAGACCTTTCGGTTATCTCCCTCGCGTTTCTAGTCAAAGAAACATCATTGCCTTGACTAGGAGCAGGTCTCCCTCTGTCAATGACAATACACATATTCTAGAGGATAGACCTAGAGGTCCTTGTACCTTGGTTTCATTAACACCATTGATGAGTTCCTTGGACCACTTGAGAGGAGTCCTTAGTGCCTCTCAGGATGGTTGTTTCTCACGTGCTCAACTTCAACTACATCATCACACCGTTGAGATTCGTACAGGATTTAGTCTGTGCAGTATTTGGTCAAAGACCTCGAATGGCACCTAACTCTAGCACATCGATGAGTCTATTCAAGGGACCTACACAGGTTATGTTTCTTGTGATTTCTGGGTTGCGTTGGAGATAGTGTTCAGAAGCCCCAGCAGTGCTTCTATATAGATTTATGATTGATGCAGCATACTTGTACCACAGAGACTCTGACTCTCAATCAGCGAGTCCATACAGCTATGTACCATCCCAGATCCAACAAGCCATCAGTCATGAAGATATAGAATTCCATGAGAATGCCATGGGTCCAATGTAGCAGTTCTTTAGATCAGTATTGTATTCAGCCTCAGATTGAGGCAACCACTATGTATCATCAGTTGTATATGATCGGCTCTTGTATGTTAGAGCATAGATCAAATTATTCTTTTGACATTGTCACGAGCATGGGGATGACCACCTCATCCATATACATGTCACACATTATTTGTATTTCACCCATTGATGGGAACCATATTAATACAAAAACCAAAATCCACCATGCCCCAGCCCCGGAAGCACCACCTCTCTGCAGCAAATCCTATGATGTTCGTCGGCCATATAATGAGCTCCTTCCCTCACACATCAGGGGGCAATCTGTTAACCTGAAAAATCCCTCACTCAGCTCTACATGGCCTACACCACCCAAGGACACCCATGCACGACCTTCCTATCACCCCATTAGACCTCCACACCTTCAAAAAGGCTTAAAAATGAGTAAAAGGGCTTAAAACCCCCCAAAAGGAGCCTAAATAATTCTCCTAGGGGCTAAATCCTCCAAAAGGGGGCTAAAACCCCTCAAAGGAGCCTAAAACCCTAAAAGGAGCTAAAGTTAAGACAAAAGGGGATAAATCCCTGACCAAGGGGTTAAAACCCTAAAAATCCCCAAAAAAACTATAAAAGGAGGGGTGGGGGTCACTCTCAAACAACTCTTCTCTTGCATACTATTATGCTGCCCGTTGATGCCTTGAGACTCTTTACCTCTCAAGCCACCCACATCCCCCTCTCTTCCACTCATCTTCCCCATTGAGCCATAGATCCTCCATTGTTGAGTGAGATAGAGAGGTGCTTCCTCCAGCCAGGGCATGGTGGCCCATTGCACCAAAGAATAGGTATACTTGTGTGTTTTGTTTCATTTCTTTGCTTTTGTTTAACCCATAGTTTGTTTGTAGGTTTTTTATATTCTTCTTGCAGGTTTATTTCTAACATTTTTTGTAGGTTTATTACTGTTTATTAGTTGTTTCCATGTTCTCGGAGCTAATCCCTAACCTTGTTTGCAGAGGGGCTCACAACCATTTCTTGTCTTTCTATTCTGTCTTTTCTTTTTGTCCACTTATTTTTAGCATTTCCACTCAGGAACCTACCCTTCTATCCTATAGACGGAAGGGATCCATTCCTGCCCCTGTAGCAAGGAGAAATCCCTGCTATAGGCTTGTTTCCTAGACAATCTGATAAACCCAACTGTGAGATGGCTTGGTTGTGTAGCTTGTGAAACCCATCTGTTGGCTTGACTATGTTTTATGAGTTATGGCTATATGTAAGTCTATTGTTACCTAGTTCCTTATGGAAATCATGCCCATCTTAGGGGTGGTAGTGGTGTTGAGAGATTAATGAACACACTGGCCTATGGTTGGGTGGAACATTGCAGTGACATAGCTAGTTCCAGGACAGCTGAATCATCAAGATAAGTATCTATGTTATGCATGTTTATCCCATGTATTTGCTTATGATTTATTATGATCATGTTGAATGCTTATTGATGGTTAAGTAGAAGTTTACTTCTGTTATGTTTTCCTTCATTTTACTTCTGTACATTCCTTGTGATTTTGCAATGCATTTGCCTAAGTTCATAGACGCTAGAATCATGTTACACAATCATGAGGCAGCTGACTTAGTGTTTCCGCCCTTGGAATCTGCCTGCAGGAAGGAGAAAGGAAGAAACTAGAAAAGAGAAATTTGGACAAGGAAGAATGTTAGTTTTCCGCACCCTAGGATTCGCCTGCGAAAATGCAGAAGTGAAAAAGTGCAGAAAAGTTATAAGGAAAAAGTTAACTTCTGATTTCCAAAGAGTGAGGTTGGAAAGAGGAATTCAGAAGTGTAGAAAAGGCTAAGGTTGAAATTGAAGTTTTCTGATTCCCAAGTTCCGCACTGAAGTAAAACCCATTTACTTACTGTTGATTCTCAAGCTTAGAAACCATCGTAACAGAAGTAAAACCCATTTACTTACAGTAAGTAAATGGGTTTTACTTCTAAAATAATTATGCAACTAACAAATGATGTTGTTAACACATTTTGCAGAGTCATAGTGCAGATTGAAAAAGTGGGTTTTGGGTTGAGCCATGAGAACCTATGACATGTATGATGATGCAAAGAATCCCTATGAGCATGGGGAAGATGCTACGGGGAAAAATGTTCGAGTGGGAAATGCCGGGACAGATTCCAATGGCAGAAGATTTCAAGAAACCCCACCAAACATTGCAACCACCATGAGAAGCCTGATTAAAGCTCAGGAATAGCAACATCAATTGAATGCAGCCATGGTGCAAAGTTTGATAGACATCCAAAGGTGGATGAGCTCTGGGCATCATGCAGAACATCCAAAAGGTATTAAAAGCAGTGCAAGAAGGAGAAATAGGTCTTCTAGTTGATCATCTGACTCCGAAGGATCCACTGGGGGTTCGAGCTCTTCATCTCACAGAGAAACAAGAAAGAGGCACTACAGTAACAGCTCATGTGATGAGTTTAAGAAGGAAAGGCCTCCTACCTTTAAGGGTGAGGTAAATACTAGTCAAGAAGCTGAAGCTTGGCTTCTTGGGATGAAGAAATATTTCCAAGTCCAAGACTATTCAGGAAATATGAAGGCTAGGGTAGCCATCTTCAACCTGAATGGAAGAGCATCCATTTGGTGGGAGCACCTCAGGTAGGTAAAGAAGATCAATGACAGAAAAATGATGTGGAAACAATTTAAGAATTATTGCAAGAAGAAGTACTTCTCTCACATGTACTATGATGATAAGATTAAAGAATTTTATGAGCTGAAATTGGGACAGCAGACCATGGAAGAGTATGCAAACAAGTTCTTGAAACTTCTGAGGTATGTCAGATACATCAAAGATGATAAAGTGAAAATCCAACACTTTCTGAGTGGTCTACCTCAAGCCTACAAAGAGATAATTGAATTTGATGAATCTAGAACTCTGGAAGAAGCAACAAGGAAAGCTAAGTATTGCTATGAGAAAAGCAAGGGTAAACCTGATATCCATAAGGTTTGGAAGGATAACAAAAATGAAAATTATGATCAAAGGAAGAAATTTTTCAAACCTTCTCACTTTAGAAATCAGTAGAGGAACCCATCACCAGCTGTGAGTCAGCCAGCCAGAGTGACGGGGGAAAAGGCAATAAATCCACAACAGAACAAAGAACCACTCCAATGTTGGAAATTTGGAGTACCCCACATGCACGGAAATCGCCCACTTGAGGATGGATTTGTTAGGAAAGCTAATAACATTCTGGAAGTAGAAATTGTAGGTCAAGATGCAAGGACTGTCCCTAGGATTTATGCAACACTGGAGGACCACCAGGCAGATCATCAGTCAACGGTGACTGAAGTTGTAGGTATGATTGATGAGAAATCTATTTATATTTTGATTGACCCTGGATCTACTCACAATTACATTACTCCTAGAGTAGTTGATATTTGTGCTTTTAAGAAGTTAAAGCATAACAAATCATGGTTAGTTCAACTAGCCACTGGGACTAAGAGAAAGGTTAGTTAAGTGGTAGAAAAGTGTCCATTGGTTATGGATGGATTGTTCACTTATGCAGATCTTTCTACCAATTGGTTCCTATGATATATTCATTGGAATGGATTGGTTGGAAGCACACAGAGTAAATCTTGATTGCTACAACAAGACTTTTGAGTGCTTGGATGAAAAAGGAAACTTAAGGGTTCTAAAAGGCATTCCAAAGGTGATATTTGTTAGGCATATTTCAATAATGTAGCTAAAGAAGTTCTGTAGGAAAAGTTACAGAGTGTATGCAGCTCATGTTTTGGAGATAGAAGAGAATGGAACTCCTAGGTGGGAGAAATTTCATGTGTTAATACAGGAATTCAGGGATGTTTTTCTTGATGAAATTCTAGGGCTTCCTCCAAGGAGGGACATTGATTTCACCATTGAACGTGTGCCAGGAGCAACAAAATTGTCTAAGACACCCTACAAGATGAGCACACCAGAAATTCTAGAGCTGAAGATGCAGCTACAAGAGCTGTTGGAGAAGAAGTATATCAGGTCGAGTGTCTCTCCTTGGGGAGCACCGGTTCCTTTTGTGAAAAAGAAAGATGGTACACTTAGGATGTTTATTGATTACAGACAGCTGAAAAAGGTCACTGTGAAGAATAAATACCATTTTCTTGGTATTGTTGACCTCTTTGATCAAATGAGAGGAGCAAAGGTATTTTCCAAGATTGACTTGAGGTCAGGTTACCATTAGGTAAGGATCAAGGATGAAGACATTCATAAGACAACCTTCAGAACAAGGTATGGACATTATGATTTTTTGGTGGTACCATTTGGTCTCACAAATGCACCAGCTACATTTATGTGCCTTATGAATAGTGTTTTCAATAGGTATTTGGACAAGTTTGTTCTTGTTTTCCTTGATGACATTCTTATTTATTATAAGAATGAGGAAGAACATGAAAAAAATATAATATTGACATTGGAATTGATAAGGGAGCATAAGTTGTATGCCAAGATGCTCAAGTGTTACTTCTATAAATATACAATTCATTATTTGGGTCACATTATCTCAGAGGAGGGAATCTATGTGGACACTGAAAAGATTGAAGCCATTATGAATTGTCATACTCCAAGAAATGTGACAGATGTGAGGTCTTTTTTGGGACTTGCAGGATACTATAGTAGGTACATTGAAGGATTCTCCAAGGTTTCACATTCAATCACTTCTTTGCAAAACAAGGGGATAAAGTTTGAATGGACACCAAGGTGTGAAGAAATCTTCCAGCAGCTGAAGACTATTTTCACAAGTGCACGAGTATTGAAGATTGGAGACCCAGAAAGAGACTTTGTGATGTGTGTTGATGCATGTGGTCAAGGACTTGGAGGAGTTCTTATGCAAGACAACCACATGGTATGGTATGAGTCTAGGAAGTTGAAGGATCATGAGAAGAACTATGTCACTCATTATTTAGAACTTGCAACCATAGTACATGATCTCAAGATGTGGAGGCATTACTTAATGGGAAAAAAGTTTGAGTTAAGGATGGATCACTGTGGTCTGAAATATTTGTTTGATCAACCAACTCTAAATGCTAGGAAAGCTAGATGGATAGAGTTTTTATGTGAATTTGATTTTGAAATCAAACACATAAAAGGAAAATAAAATAAAGTGGTTGATGCACTAAGCGGGAAGGTGCATGAAATGCACTTGGTATCTCTTAGTATTTTCCAATCAAGTTTGAGACAGTAGACTATTAGTCATACTGCTGAAGATGAAATGTATGTGCAGATAAATGATAAATTGTAGCAGCAAAGTATTGAGAATAGGTATGAGGGATATAAATTGGAAACAGATGGGCTTCTTATAAAAATAGAATTTATATTCCAAATGTACCAGGTTTGAGGTGAATATGAAATCCATCAGACTCCATATTTTGGTCACCTAGGATATCAAAAGACAATTGCTACAACCAGAAAGCAGTATTTTTTGCCAGGGATGAAGAAGGACATTTCTGAGTATATTTCAAAGTGTATAAAATGTCAACAGGTGAAGGTTGAGCATCAACAACCAACAGGTTTGTTCTAGCATTTTCCAGTTCCATAATGGAAATGGGAAGTTGCTTCCATGGATTTTATTACAGGGTTTCCAATGACTTGGAGACAACATGATTCCATCATGGTTGTGGTGGACAAGTTGACAAAGGAAGCACATTTTATACTAGTCAATTCCAATTATAAGATTGATTCCAATGCAAAAATATTCCTGAAGGAGATTTCAGAATGCATGGATTTCCTAAGGCAATATGGATCCTAAGTTCATTTCCAATTTTTGGAAGGTTTTGTTTGTAGATTTGGGTACAAAGTTGAACTTCAGCACTTCCTACCATCCTCATACTGATGATCAGATAGAGAGAGCGAATCAGGTGCTTGAATACATGCTTCGCATATATGTGATGGACAAACCATCCAAGTGGGAGGATTATCTACACTTGGTAGAGTTTGCTTATAATAATGGACAACAAGCATCCTTGGGGATGAGTCCTTATGAAGCTTTGTATGGAAGAAGGTGTAGGACACCTGTTGTTATCACTCCAGGAAACTCCTCTAAGTTGCAGCTCGAGGATTCCTAGTTACTTAAATGTTTTTATATTTTCTAAGTGGATCAAATCAGGTGACCTACAGGACCTCACACTCTCAAGACATGCATGAAACTCAATCAGGGATAAGGCTTCTAACTACCACTGTTCAGAGGTTTGATAATATGGTGCAAAGATGGAGAAATTATCATGTTGGAAGATTCATACAAAAAACAAATATATATATTAATGGAGAATCATTGTAACGTCCCCATCCTCCGACCGCAAAGAGGATGCTACCACGGTGTTAACCATCTGGGCTACCAACCCCATGAACATGTACATGAATAAAAATGCTGAAACAGAATGCTGAAAGCAAGATGCATTGAAGTAGAACATGCACATATGCGATTGTTTATCATACACAGTGGAAGCAACATACATTCATACAAGCATTCATTCAACATTTTCATCACATTCATTAACAGTAATTATGATTACAGAAGAAAAATGGACAAGATCACTTATCTTATGAAGAGATTGTTCCGCAACCAGCTACATCCCTGCAACGTTCCACCCAACCATAGGCCAGCGTGCTCCTTAATCTCTTAGCAACGCTACCACCCCCGAGCTGGGCATGATTCTCCAAGGAATAAGGGAACAAGCAGGCTTACACATAGCCAAGGATACACAAAACACAGCCAAGCCAACACAGTTGGGTTTATTAGGCCATTAACAAGACAGCCAAGCCAACATGGTCAGGTTTATCAGGCCATCAAGGAGTTGGGAAAGGCTAAATGCTAAGCTGGTGAGCCCATTACAGAGCTAGGAACACCTACACTAGAACTAGCCTGGCTTCTAAGACACCCACACACACCCAACACAAGGAATCAGTCCCTTCTCTGCTACACAGTCCCTCAGGCCCTGCGTTCCCTTCCAGTGCTATTCAGGGGTTGTGGAGAAGAAATACAACCCTCTAGCTCTATCTATGTGGTTTCCAGCCACCAAGTTTATCAAGCAAACCAAGCCCCCATCCCTGCTCCCAACACAGTCCGAAGACCAACCATTGCACGTAGGCAATTAATCATCTGTTACAGCTTAACAGGGGAAAATGATTCTTGAGTTGTTCTTGGCCCTATCGTGGAAAAAATGACTCCAAACAATCTACAGTAGCCCCAAAGCATAATAGCAAACACAGCTCACGACATGGGGAAAACAACAGTCCCAAAAACATATCAGCATACATTACCAATGTGGGGAACAACAGCCCATTCTGGACAATGAAGTCACTGGGAAAAACTTACATAGACCACGTTGGGAAAGAAATTACAATCTCCCGACCTGTGCGTGAGTAACAACAATACAGAACCCACAAATCATCCCGTGAGGAAAGGATATAGCCACATCATCCGCAAATCCGCAGAGGAAAAACTACGTGGGTAAAACCATGAAAGTCCTATGCGTGAGAATAATGAACAGACAATGCTCCCTACGTGAGGATGAACAGCTCCGCTTATGCATGCGGATGAATAGACAACCAGAAGTGTGTGCATGTCTCAGCACTGTCATGGAGAGAGTAGCATGTCCATGCGAGTTATGGCAGTGGTTTCTTTTTCCATTGTGAAGTCAACCACGGGTGGAGTGTGCATGTGGGCAAGGAATGACAGTCCTACCACACTCCACTCTCAGCCATAACTTCCCTAACTACCAACAACAATTCTTAATGGAGGTGGTTGGGTAAGACAAGGTGGTGACACATGGGCTTTTCCATCATGGCTCAAGGTTTGACAATTTCCCCACCCTTATCCTTGTGAAAATCATGCCCCTTCTCAATTTAGTTTCCGCGATCGTAGCTGGTCGGGTTCATTTTAATTAAATATGCATATGTACATGGTGACAAAACTTAATATCTATGCCGCATGTCCCGATACACTATCGGTGACAATTTTAACTTGAAACATAGCATAACCAATCAATGGTGGGGCCTTGGCCTTTAGCTCCGCACCATGATCATTACAATATATACATCATGTACATTTAATGCAACGGGGTCAAAACCAAGGTGTTACATTCCCCTCCCCCTTCAATAGCACTGTCCTCAGTGCTTTACAAAATTTGAACAAAATGCTACACTGGTATTGCCTCAGTGTTCCGCAGAATTGAACAAAAATGGATGTGCCAATCGCATCACATCCTCCAGCTCCCATGTAGCCTCTTCAGGTTCGTAGTGCTCCCATTGCACCTTTAATTTCTCTATGGCCCGGTTTCGGAGCATTGTGACCTTCTTGTCGAGGATGCACATTGGCTCGATTTGGAACTCTCCCTTGGGTTTCACCTGAGTCACATCCCAATTTATCACATGGTTAGGATCATGTACATATCTCTTAAGAAATGAAACATGAAAAACATTATGAGCTCTAGTGCTAGTAGGCAATGCAAGTCTATATGCAACTAGCCCTATTCTTTCAAGCACTTCAAATGGCCCACAGTATCTAGGTGAAAACTTGGCACAACTTCCAAGCTTCAAGGAACTCTTCCTTGCCCTCACTCTGAGGTAAACATGATTCCCAACACTGAACTACCTATTCACCCTATGCTTATCCGAATAGCCTTTATATCTATCCTATGCTGCTTTCAGATTCTGCCTGATCTTTACAACCTCTTGCTCCATTTCTTTGAGCAATTATGGTCCAAGCACAATCCTGCTCACTGGGTTATCCCAAGTCACTAGTGTCCTACACCTCCTTCCATACAAAGATTCATACGGACTCATCCCCAAGGATGCCTGCTTCCCATTGTTATAAGCAAACTCTACCAAGTGTAAGTAATCTTCCCACTTGGTTGGTTTTTCCATCACGTACATGCGAAGCATATCTTCAAGCACCTGATTAACTCTTTCTTTCTGCCCATCTATCTGAGGATGGTATGCAGTGCTGAAATTTAGCTTTGTACCCAGATCTGCAAACAACCCCTTCCAAAAATTGGAAGTAAATTTGACATCTCTGTTAGAGACTATTGCCTTCGGCAATCCATGCAATTTGAAAATCTCCTTCATGAAGATATTTGCAATGTCATCAGTCTAATGCGTAGACTTAACCGGTATAAAATGTGCTGCCTTTGTCAACCTGTCTACCACAACCATGATGTAATCATGTTGTCTCCAAGTCATTGGCAATCCTGTAATAAAATCCATGGAAATAACTTCCCATTTCCATTCTGGAACTGGCAAAGGATGCAACAAGCCTATGGGATGTTGATGCTCAACATTTACCTGTTGACATTTCATACACCTTGAAATGTACTTAGCCATATCCTTTTTCATTCCTGGCCAAAAGTACTGCTTTCTGGCTGTAGCAATTGTCTTCTAATATCCTGGTTGACCAGAATACGGAGCTTGATGGATTTCATCCATGAAAACTCTCCTCAAATCTACTACATCTGGAATATAAATTCTACCTTTATAAGTGAGAAGTCCATCTTCTTCCAATTTATATCCCTCATACCTCTTCTCAAGACTTCGTTGCTGCAATTTGTCTTTTACTTGCTTATACAATTCATCTCCAGCAGCATGACTAACAATCTGCTACCTCAAATCTGATTGGAAAATACTAAGAGATGCCACATGCATTTCCTGCACCTTCCTGCTGAGTGCATAAGCTACCTTATTTTCCTTTCCCTTTATGTACTTTATTTCAAAATCAAATTCACATAGAAATTCCAGCCATCTTGCTTGCCTAGCATTCAGAGTAGGTTGATCAAATAGGTACTTCAAACCACAATGGTATGTTCTGAGCTCAAATATTCTCCCCATCAAGTAATGCCTCCACATCTTGAGGGCATGTACTATGGTTGCCAGCTCTAGATCATGAGTGGCATAGTTCTTCTCATGTTCCTTCATCTTTCTCGACTCATAACATATCACATGGTTGTCTTGCATAAGGACTCCTCCCAGCCCTTGTCCATATGCATCGGTACACACCACAAAATCTTTCTCCAGATCTGCAACCTTCAATACTGGTGCACTGGTGAGAATATTCTTCAACTGCTAGAAGCTTTCTTCACACCTCGATGTCCATTCGAATTTCATCCCCTTCTTTTGCAAAGAAGTGATAGCATATGCAACTTTGTAGAATCCCTCAATGAACCTCCGGTAGTATCCTGCAAGTCCCATAAAAGATCTTACATATGTCACATTTCTTGGAGTAGGCCAATTCATAATGGTTTCAATCTTTTAAGGGTCCACAGATATACCCTCCTCCGAGATAATGTGACCCAAATACTAAATTCTATCTCTATAGAAGTCACACTTGCTTAGTTTTGCATACAACTGGTGCTCCCTAAGCAATTGCAATGTCAACCTCAAATGCTCTTCATGTTCTTCCTCATTCTTAGAATAAACAAGAATGTCATCAAGGAAAACAAGAACAAACTTGTCCAAATACCTGCTGAAGACACTATTCATAAGGCACATAAATGTAGCTGGTGCATTTGTGAGACCAAATGGTACCACTACAAACTCATAATGCCCATACCTTGTCCTGAAGGCTGTCTTATGAATGTCTTCATCCTTGATTCTCACCTGATGGTAACCAGAACTCAATTCAATCTTGGAAAATACCTTCGCTCCTCTCATTTGATCAAAGAGGTCATCAATCCTAGGAAAAGGATATTTATTCTTCACCGTAACCTTGTTCAATTGTCTGTAATCAATACATAACTTGAGTGTACCATCTTTCTTCTTTACAAATAAAACTGGTGCTCCCCAAGGAGACACACTCGACCGGATATACTTCTTTTCCAACAACTCTTGCAGTTGCATCTTCAACTCTAGCATCTCCGGTGTACTCATCCTGTAGGGTGCCTTGGACACTAGTGCTGCTCCTGGCAAAAGTTCAATTGTGAAATCAATGTCCCTCTTTGGAGGAATCCCTAGAATCTCATTAGGAAACACATTCTTGAATTCCTGTAACACCTGATAGTCCTCCAACCTCGGAGTTTCATCTCCTGATGTCTCCAAAATATGAGCTGCATACAACTAGTAACCCTTCCTACAGAACTTCTTTAACTGCATTGCTGAAACCTGTCGTACTGAAATCACCTTTGGAATACCTTTCACAACTACTAGGTTCCCTTCTTCATTCATGCATTCGAAAGTCTTATTGTAACAATCAAGCTTCACCCTGTGAACTTTTAACCAATCCATTCCAATGAGAAAATCATAGGAACCAAGCGGTAGAACATTCAGATCTACACAAGTGACCAATCCATCCATGACCAA
Organism: Pseudotsuga menziesii; assembly: GCA_001517045.1. Taxonomy (NCBI): domain Eukaryota; kingdom Viridiplantae; phylum Streptophyta; class Pinopsida; order Pinales; family Pinaceae; genus Pseudotsuga; species Pseudotsuga menziesii. The sequence continues at coordinate 255,996 of LPNX011118107.1, forward strand.
TGGACACTTCTCTACCACTTCACTAACCTTTCTCTTAGTTCCAGTGGCTAGCTGGACTAACCAAGATTTCCTATGCTTTTCTTTCTTAAAAGCACAAATCTCCACTACTCTAGGAGTAATGTAACTATGCATGGAACCAGGGTCAATCAAAATATAAACAGGTTGCTCAACAATCTTACCTGCTACTTCAACCATGGTTGACTGGTGATCTGCCTGGCGGTCCTCCAGTGCTGCATAAATCCTAGGGACTTCCCTTGCTACTTGACCCACTGTTTCTGCTTCTTGAATGTTATAAGCTGGCCTTGCACTCTCATTCTCAAGTGGACAATTTCTGCGCATGTGGGGTCCTCCACATTTCCAACATTGAAGTGGTCCTCTCTTCTGTTGTGGATCCTTAGGTTTTTCTCTTGTCACTCCAATTGGTTTACTCACATTTTGGGATGGCTGCTTCTGCTGATTCCTGAAGTTAGAAGGTTTGAAACCTTTATTTCTTTGTTCAAACTTCTCATTTTTCTTGTCCTTCCATGCTTTATGGTAATCAGGTTTACCTTTGCTTTGCTCATAGCAATACTTAGCCTTCCTTATTGCTTCTTCAAGAGTTCTAGGTTCATAAAACTCAATTCTATATTTGTAAGACGGAGGTATTCCACTCAGAAAATGATGGACCTTCACTTTTTCATCTCTGATGTACCGAACATACCTCAACAGCTCCAAAAACTTATTTGCATATTCATCCATGGTCTGTTGTCCCAATCTCAACTCATGGAATTCCTTAATCTTGTCATCATAATACCTGTCAGAGAGGTATTTCTGCTTAAAATACTTCTTGAACTGTTTCCACTAAGTCTCCTTTCACTGATCCTCTTTACTTTCTTGAAGTGTTCCCACCAAATGGATGCTCTTCCATTCAGATTGAATATGGCAACTCGTGCCTTCATGTTTCCTGAATAATCCTGCACCTGAAAGTACTTCTTTATCCCAAGAAGCCAAGCCTCAGCTTCTTGTCCCGTCTTTATCTCACCATCAAATGTAGGAGGTTTAGCTTTCCTAAACTCGTCTCGAGAGCGATCCCTAAGGTGCCTTCTTCTTTTCCTTTTATGAGGAGATGAACTCGTATCTCCACTAGATTCTTAGGAGTTAGACAATCCATTGGAAGTCCTTCTCCTTCTCCTAGTGCTACTCTTATTGCCTTCTGGTCTTGATGTACCTCGTCCAGAATCTATCTTTTTCTACAAGTCTGTCAAACTTTCCGACATGGAAGCATTCAATTGATGCTGCTCTTCTTGGGATTTTATTAAGCTTCTCATGGTGGCTACAACATCTGACGGTGCCTCTTGGAATCTCCTTCCATTGGACTCAATGTCATCATTCCTATTTGTTATAGCGGATTTCACCACTCTAGGTGAATCACACATTGTATGGCCTTCCCCTGTCCCGCTGCAGACTCCTTAGACCCTATGGACCACTTTTTGTCCTTTTATGTTTCCTTGATCATCCCTAAAAACATATGAAAAATGATATATGCGTCTTTTAACCCTATAATCGCGTACATACGTGGGTTTGACCCCTATAACCGTGTACATCGGGATGTGTGCATAATCTAAATCATTTTGGAGTTTTCCTTGACATGGATCTGACTCATTTGACTCCTGGCCTTCCATATGCCTTGATATAGCACAGATTCGACCTTTCATTATCCATTTGAAATCTATATAATGAACCCCTTGGTACATTGAAGGCATAAGAGAGAATTGAGAGCAAAAAAACTATAGTCCATTGTTTCCAGAACTTATGCTTGAGTCCGCATCCCTTTGTCCCTTGGAGCACTTTTGTGTTCTTCCCAAGGTTGCCTTTTGCTTGTGAGCTTGCTATCAAGAGATGGAGGATTGAAGTGGTGGAGGCCCAAGTGGGGGATTCAGTTTCTCCAGTTCGTAGACGTGCCTTCAAAGGTTGTACCTATCTTGTAATCTCTGATTTATATTAATAGAAATATATTTTCTTGTCCAATGATGTGTATTTGAATGAATATTTTATCCATGGGATTATGTCAAATGCTTTTACATTATTGATTATATATGCTAGAATAGATCTAACACCATCATATATAGTATGCTTGTATTTTTTACTTGTTGTTAAGGAAGTAATATATCAATTCAAGATGAAGATTGGAAAGCTCAATGGGGATCTACTTCAACCGTCCAGAATAAGGTACGAGGTCTGATTCTTTAGTGTTGGACATTTAATTTCTATTCCATATTGGGAAAGATTGATTTCTGGAGTCATGCTGTCTGTTGTGGTACCCCAAGCCATAGGAATTTCTCTCTGTAATAGAAATGGCGACTCCGCTGGGGAGTTCCTAGTAGTTGTCCTTTGGGGGTTGATTTCTCGGCATTAAATGTATTTGAATTGGTCTTTCTCTCTTGTTTTTGTGTCAGGTCTGGGGGCATGTATACCTGGTAGAGTCTGATTGGTGTGAAGCTTGTCTCATCCTGTCTGTTTGCCTTGGTTTTATGCACCTTTTCTTCCTGTATGCGGGTTTTTGACTTACAGTCGCGTATACACGCAGATTCCTCTGCGATTTCCGCATATACACGTGGGTTTACTGCGAATAGTCGTGTATACCCTTGGTTTTTCCTTTTTATGGAAGATAGTTGGTTTCTGGGTGAATTTTGATACTTGGTGAGTCTCCTTTGGCACTGCCTGAGTCTGTTTAGACCTCCGTTTCTGACCAGAAACGTTTCTTTTAGCCTAATTTTTTTTTTTAGGAAAGTTCTTGTCATGGCATTTTCGATTTTTTGTTTGAGATTAGTGAATTAGAGGTCTTTTACCTTAGTGCTTTGCTTGAATGATGTCTATGTGTGCTTGCAGAGTCTAGGGGTCGTAGAATCATTCTTTTGCTTTTTGCATCTCTTTTATTTTCAAAAAATCCAAAAACATTTGCTTATCATCATGCATTGCATTTTGCACTTTGCATGGTACTTGCACTAGATCTAGATTTGCTTTGGAGTACTAGTTAGGACTTCATATAGGAAAATTTGCATTTATCATTTGAAGAATAATTGTGCATTTCACGTAGTAGCATACCCTATTTTCATGGACACAATGCATTTGCATTGATTGTTAGGTGTGCATTTTACTTCTTGTTGCGTCATAACACCACTAGTTGCATGAACATATCCTATTTTTGAGTAATAAATCCAACTAAAATCAACGCTAAATAAAATGAATTACACTCTTTTCTTTTCTAGGGTGCACCAACAAGCTTAGGTTTTAGGATCTTGGAATAGTTCATTGTAAGTTAATTCTCCAAGATCTCTAAACAACAACATCTAGGTGTCTATCCAGGTGAGTGTGTGAAATCCTTGGTATAACCATTGTTCTCAGGATCCTCCTCTCAAAAGGGAGTTAAGCATGAGCCAGTGTGAGCGGTTATTGATTGGGATGACCCCTAGTCATAACTAAGTAGCACCAAAGATATTTCCAGGATTGTATTCATATCTTGGGGCTCTTTTGAGAGTTTCGGGCTTTGCTACCCTGCCCATACGGTCAATCTCGCCTGCGAATGTCTGCCTGAGAATTGATTATATTGAGGTGACCTTAGTGACCTTACCTAGGATATTGTTATAGCGGATTTCACCACTCTAGGTGAATCACACTTTGTATGGCCTTCCCCTGTCCTGCTGCAGACTCTTTAGACCCCATGGACCATATTTTATCCTTTTATGTTACCTTGATCATCCCTAAAACCATATAAAAAATGATATACATGGCCTTTTACCCGATAACCGCGTACATATGCGGGTTTGTCCCCGATAACCGTATATGTCGGGATGTGTGCATAAATCCAAATCCTTTTGGAGTTTTCCTTGACTTGGATCCGACTCATTCGACTCCTGGCCTTCCATATGCCTTGAGATCGCTCGGATTCGACCCTTCATTATCCCTTGTGAAGCTATATAAGGAACCCCTTGGTACATTGAAGGGGGAAGGAGAGATATAGAGAGATTGAAGCATCGAAACTATAGTCCATTGTTGCCAGAACTATACTTGAGTCTGCATCCCTTTGTCCATTTGGAGCACTTTTGTGTTCTTCCCAAGCTTGCCTTTGCTAGTGAGCTTGTTATTGAGAGATGGAGGATTGAGGTGGTGGAGGCCCAAGTGGGGGATTCAGTTTCTCCAGTTCGCAGACATGCCGTCAGAGGTTGTATCTATCTTGTAATCTCTGATTTTGATTAATAAGAACTATCTTTCTTTGTCCAATGATGTGTATTTGATTGAATATTGTATCCATTGGAATATGTCAAATGCTTTTACATTATGGATTATATATGCTAGAATAGATCTAACACCATGATATATAGTATGCGTGTATTGTTTACTTGTTGTTGAGGAAGTATTATATCAATTCAAGCTGAAGATTGGAAAGCTCAACGGGGATCTACTTCAACCGTTCGGAATAAGGTACGAGGTCTGATCCTTTAGTGTTAGACATTTTATTTCTATTCCATATTGGGAAAGATTGATTTCTGAAGTCTTTGCTGTCTGTTGTGGTACCCCAAGCCATAGGAATTTCTCTCTGTAACAGATATTGAGGGGGTACTTGTAGAGGTTATTCTACAGGTGTCCTGGCTAGGTTGGGGTCGGACAGCACAGTCGCTTTACGCGTTGAAGCTTAGGGCCACAATAATTGGTTACGTACCTCCGCTTGTTGTGTATGGGAGTCTCAAGCCTCTCCTAGGAGAGACATACCTGCTTCATTCGGGAGCTCACTTATCCATCCCTTGTTTGCTTGCATTTGGCTTTGGATTTTATTAGTGATTGATCTGTGCACGATAGTTGGCCTAGGGTTTGCGCAAATAGAGAGTCTTTGCTATTTTTTGAGTCATTGTGGATTCGGGTGCGGTTCCATGCCGTTCTCTTCGTTTAGCAGGGCTTCCGCCTTCTACTTCTCCTCCTCCTTTGGGAGAGAGACCTAGACATTCTAGGAAGACTATGTCACACATTGATTCACACACCATGGGGGATTCTTCAGAAGGTATTCCTGAACCACCTCCTCCCATTCGTGTAGACAATGGGGAATTTACTCCTACGTACGATCCTTCACTTGATTTAGCTGAGTTAGGTTCTGTGATTTCTGAGATAGGAGATTTGCATGATAGACCTACTCACTCTAGGGCTGATTCCCCATTGACGCGTTACCTGTATGGCATGTCGGAGGACGTCGAGACTCATTTTCAACCCGCCACTACTAGCTATGGTAGTTATGGTATGGTTGGTTTTCCTATGCATGATTTGACATTTCATGTCGAATCCGATTTTGAGCCTAGAAATATGCCTGGGGGCACTCTCATTCCTTACCATGCAGAGAGGTTTGGGAGCACTAGTCACATTCCACCTTCCGTCCCAGTGGTGGAAGCTACATATTATATCCCTCCTAGGTCTAGAGTTAGTGACCCTATTAGGATACCAGACTCGAGACAAGTGACGATAGGAGGTAGTACATATCTTATTACTCAGAATCCTTCGTCCTCGGCCCCTAGTTCCTCAAATGTCCACCCTCCACCTTATTCACGTGGTCCTTCGAGTCGGGACATGGCTACGAGTCAGGTTCGTACTGCGGTTACTAGACTGATTGTGTCTCGAGTTTACATACCACCCGTTGTTTCGGGAGGCTATGTTCATGCTTCTAGAGGTCAGATTACTACTTCCGCTGCATATATCCCTACTTCCGGTATGTATATTCCTACTTCCAGAACCTATCTTCCTACCTACGGAGTGTCTCATGGGGCATCGCATGCGATGACCTATGGACCCTATTATGGGACACAGTATGGACAGGTTTCTTCACCTTATGGAGGCGGGTATTCACAACCTGCTTACTCTCCTAATTATGGCTTTGTAGCTCCTACTAGTCAAGGTCCACCTCATTAGGGTGCTTCCATGCCATCCTATACGGGTCATACGAGAAGAGGTCACTATGGCCAAGGCCATGGTGGTAATCAATCCTATATGAACCAGGGAGCGGTCCATAGACCTCATCATCCTAGGCTCCCTTTCCTCGTGACACTTAATCTTCCTAACTTATTGAGACATACGAATGATCCTGTGGCTCATGACCCGGCTTGGCCGACTGTCCCTACTAAGCTTCCTTCGGACATACCTAAGTTCAAAGGAAAACCGGGAGAGGATCCAAGCGAACACGTTACTACATTTCACCTATGGTTCTCTTCGAATTCATTACATCAGGACTCAGTCCGTTTGAGACTATTTCAACGCACCCTCACGGGGCCTGCTACGAAATGGTATATAGAGTTACCTAGGGGCACTTTTACTTTGTTCGATGATCTTGCGATGACTTTTCTTAATCACTTCCAGCTACCAGTGTGCTATGATGTTGGTACTGAACTCTTGTTGACATTTTGGCAAGATAAAGCCACCCATATTTCTGATCATATTCAAGAGTGGCGTAGACGGAAGAGATTAATTAAAGCCTTTATATCATCAGAGTTCCTTCTCGAGTGGTTCCTCAAGTCGTTATTGCCATATATAGCGAAGGATGTTTCCACATCCGGAGTGCAGAATGAGGAACAAGCGATTTTAGGGCACAGGAACTGGACTTGATCTATGCTCAGTCCGGTTTGTTGTATGAGATTATTCCCAATGCTCCTCATTCTAGTTTTGATCCCAAGGTCAAACCTGGACCACATGCCGATGGCATTGTGGGTTGTTCGAGTGCAAAACCTACAAATTTAGTTGCAAAACAAGTTGGTCAGTTGTCACTCAACCAATTTGCTTCGGGACACGCTACGGCTTCTATTGGGGCGTGCACCCTAACGATCCTTAAGGTGGGTAGTGGGTTTTTGAGAGTTTGTAAGAAGAGTTACGGCTCAAAACAGTCTTAGGGGTGTCGGGGTTGAGTCAAAGTCTTCTTTTTGTAATAAACCCATGGTTTAAGTCCAGGGTTTAGGGTTCAGGGTGCCCATGGTTTAAGTCCAGGGTTTAGGGTTCAGGGTGCCCATGGTTTAAGCCCATGGTTTTGTAATAAGTGTGCTGTATAAATATGCACTCTTGTAAAGAAGTAAGGTTAGGATTTTGATGTAAAAGTAATTTATGCGAAGCTAAGGCTATTTTTTGTAAGAAAAGGTTAAGTCCCAGCTGTGTGCGTGGAAAACCTCTACAGCTATGTGCATAGAGGGTTTTTGGTGATTAAGGAAATCTGCAGTTGTGTGCGCAGAGACCTGCAGCTGTGTGCGCGGCTTTGAATACTTGAAGGGATTTGCAGCCAAGTGCGCAGATCAGAACTGTGGTTTTTGTAGAAAATTGAATAAAACACAGTTTTGTGGACGTAACCCCTACACTAGGGGTGAACCACGTTATATCTTGTGTTGGGGTTCTGTGTGTTGGTTTTGTTGTGTTCTTTCATGCATTAATATCTATATATCTGATAAGTAAAGATCACTATTAGATAATAACTTCGCTGTGAATTCCCAGGAAAGGGTTGCGCAAGGAACTGTTTGTTTATCTAACCGTGAAGCTGAATAAGCGAATGTTAAGCTCTGTGATTTATATTTATAATCTGTTAAAAGCTAAAGGTACAGTAATATCCCTCTTCTGCTTGTAGAAATCTGGTTCTACGGCATCTCATAGTTGTTTCGGGTGACACTGCAACCTGTTCGTAGGTTGTTGCCGAAAGGGCCAACACTGTGGGTCTTTTGTTGGTGCGAAGTTAAAGGTATAAAACCCGGGTCTGCCCTATAGCCCAACAAATTGGTTCCGTTGCCGGTTGAACTCAGTATCTGCTCAAGAGGGGTTTATGTCGTACCTCGAGGGCTATGTTCTGGAGACCCTCTGTGAAGGAAATCGGTGATTGGTTTGACGAGACTTATCTAAAATTCGCTGAGCAAGAAAACAAAGATCCGCGTCGTAGTGCAAACGACTTTTTACAAAGGTATGTTTTTTGTGATGTTTATGAAATCTTCTTTGGTAGTATCCACATAGAGTTGCACCAGTGGTTATCCAGGTTAACAGAGAGAAGGAAGAACTTCCAAGAACATCAGTTTCCTGCTTGGAACCCTGCGAGAATTAATATACTGAAAATGGTGAACAACGAGATATCCCGCGCTGTTGATTTCTAGACAACGCGAACCCTTGAAGCATTTGTGACGGAGTTTGCCATCGACACGAGTACTTCTTTTAGTGAAGCTGAGCGGCGGTTTTTCAAAGGCCCAAGGGGTAAGTTTTTGAATTCATTTAGTTTGCGAATTAAAATGTTATTATCTGAAAAAGGTATACTGCTCATTGAATCAAACTGTTAGATTTAGTATCACTAACCTATGTTTGCAAGTGAAAATACCTTCGACGAGCAAAGTGGTTTGCTGCGAAGTGGCAAAAGGTACAAGAGATATTTTGGCTCCTATTCCCAGGGTCAGCATACCGAGTACCCCCCTGTCAATCCCGCAGATTCAGAACCCGAAGAAAACCCTTCTGTTGGAAACCCCCCTAGACCCGTGATGGCCCATATGAATGACGACATTAAGCTCCCTATTTTCAAAGGAACTGGATCAGAGGATCCAGAACAGTTCTGGTTTTTATGTGAAGCAGTGTGGACTGCTAAGACCATTACAGATCCTGATACAAAAAGAGTGCAGCTAATTACTTCTTTCAGAGACCGCACTCTGACCTAGTTCATGAAGTTTTCCAGCACTCAGAACCATGCCTTGGCTGATATAAAAGCTGCAATGATAAAGGAATTCAAGAAGCCGAAATCAGAGTCATAGTGTATCATGAAGTTGAAAGAGATTCAGCAGAAGCGTGGTGAATTAGTGTGGGACTTTGATCAAAGATTCAAAGTTTTGCTAGACCAAGTCATTTTCCCCATTGGACCTACGCAGCACAAGGAATGGTTCATTGTAGCGTTGCTACCGCATATAAGAACCCCACTCATGCATCAGAAGGTTGCTGACCAGCAGGAGGCCTTGGAAATTGTGATGAAGCTTGAAACTGCTCCTGTCGAAGACAATTCTAGTATTGCTCAAATCCAAGCGCAACTGGCAGCGATGGCTCTGGAGCTTCGCGATATGAAGAAAGGAAAAACCGGCCGTGAAGAGGTTTGGTGCACGCAATGTTGGATAGAAGGTCATGCCAAGGAACAGTTTCCTGTGGTAAGAAATTACCTGAATACTAGTGCGCCAAACCCATTTAACCTGCAAGTTCTATATTGTGAGCTCTGCAGAAAAACAGGTCAGCATCGACCTGAAGACTGCTATCTGCTACAGAGGTATGGGAAAGTACCTAAGAACCCCTATTGTAAATTCTGTAAGTCCATAGGACATAATGAAGATGAGTGTCGTAGTTATGACCTCATGAGAGAGCGCACCTACGACGCCTATCAGGTACAGAATGAGGGACAGAGCAATGATGGCTATGGGTACCATGGTGGTGTATCAGGTAGAGGTCCTTTTGGAGGTCATGATCGTGGTGGTATGGCTAGCAGAGGACGTGGTCAGGTGGTGTGTTACAACTGTAACCAAGCCGGGCATCTAGTGAGAGACTGTTGGAACCCAACTATGACATGTCGGTATTGCAGAGCAGTTGATCATGTCATCGAGCATTGCCCGTAGTTGATAGCTAAGATTCAGGAATGAAACAGTGCCCCCACTCAGAATATTCAGCTGATTTCCCTCGAGCAAAGACCTGCCCCAGCTATTAATGTTGTCACCAGAAGTGGAGCTACAATGGATGCGCAGACCAAGGACAAATAGCCTACCGAAGCTTGGGTTCGTAAGGCACCTGATAAAGTCCCCACATTTGATATTGAAATAGAGAAAGAGACATTCATAGAACCCAAGAAAGATTTTGTGGCTCCTAGCACATCAGTAGCACCTGCGCAACCACATCACCAGGAGTCACAGCCGCAAGAAGATTCGATGGATAAAGTAAGTACAATGTCCTCCTTTTTACAGAGTTGTCTAAAACTTTTAAGAAATCAGAATGTTTTAAGTGAGTTGCAGAAATTTATTAGTTCCTGTGAACCTCAGCAAAGTACTGGTCAGGCAAAACCTGTGAATAGAGTCAAAAGAACTGGCAGGAAAATGAGATTGAATGCTCAGATAGGAGAGTATGATATGACTGATGTTATTTTGGACCTAGGATCAGAGGTCAATGTCTTAACTAAGCAAACCTGGGAATAAATGGGGAAACCTACCCTTGACTGGTCCCCTATACAGTTGAGATTAGCCAATCAACAGAAGATTGTGCCCCTAGGACGATTCCCTAATGTTCCAGTAGATATTGATGGAATTTGTACTGTAGCAGACTTCAAAGTTATTGATATCATTGACGACAGCAATCCATATCCAGCCTTGTTAGGAATTGAATGGGAAATGGCAAATGCTACAGTCATTAACCTTAAGAAGAGACAGATGAATTTCGAAGGGAGAGATTTGAGAGTCATAGTCCCATTGGATCCTTCTCAAGGAGAGAGGTACACCGAACCGCTCTGAGATGAAGATCAGGATGTGTTGGACCATATCTACAATATCACAGTAAAGGAAGAAGATTATGTTGATCCTACTACTGAAGGCATCATGGATTGGCAGTGTGACAGCTCCTACATGACGGATTCTGATTATGGTCTAGAGAATTGGCAGAACAGATTGTATGAGCTACATGGCTACCACTGTGCAAGAATTGCCAAGTCTCTTAGATGGCTTAGCTCGCAGACAAGAGCCTTACCTATTTTTGATGGTTTGACAGACCCAGAAGATTTTATTGAGCAATTCTCATCCCAGATACTAGACTCACAGAAAATGAAGACTTTGGATTCAACATTTAGAGCTACGGCAGTCCGATGGTGGAATGGTCACAAATAGTACATTCATAGTTGGGAAGTTTGCCAACAATCCCTTCGCTTGAGATTCACGAATCGACCACAGGAGTTCCAGAGCAGGTTTAATGGCCAGAATAACCCTCAGAAGCATTTGGAGCAATGCTACGAAGCTTGGGAGCATGTACCTCATGCAGAGTGGGTACATAGGTTTGTGCACACCTTGGATCCTATCGCAAAGAATTGGTATGCAGAAGTCGAGCTTCGCCAGGGTACTGTAAGTTGGGATACTCTTGTTGATAATTTTGTATTGACATTTTCTCTTACCAAGGTTTCTCTTAATGAGGTTTTCCCTGCTTTAGACGCAGCTATTAGGGTAATACATACTAAGGTGTTTGATGATCAAGAGCTAGCAGAATACCAACCAGATTGGAAGGCACAAGAAGCTAATGCAGTCAAATGTTATAACCTCGCAGTTGACGAGGATGACGATTCATGCAACATTGATATTTCAGAGTCAGAAGGCCACTGCGAAGTACATGGACCAGCAGTCGAAGCACCTGAAGTGACACAACCCCTGAAGACGTGGACCGTAAACATTGGCTCAAAAGAACAGCCTAAGCATGCTACCATTGGAGATTATTGGGATGAAGAAATGGTAAGCAAAGTGACCCAACTTCTCCATGAATACCAAGACCTATTTTCGACAAAGTTCTCAGAGATGAAAGGCATCCTGGGTGATATAGGAGTCATAAAGATCCCCTTGAAACCTAATGCGAAGCCTGTGAAGCAACGTCCTTATAGGTTGAACCCTAAGTATAAGGAAAAAGTTAGGATAGAACTGGATAAGATGCTTGCTACAGGAATTATTGAACCTGTTGAAGAATCTGAGTGGGTCAGTCCTATGGTGGTGCAAGAGAAGAAGACTAAGGGTGAAATCTGAATCTACGTTGATCTAAGGACACTGAATGATGCTTGTCTGCATGATCCTTTCTCCACACCCTTTACAGATGAAGTATTAGACAATGTCGGGGGTCAAGAAGTCTACTTTTTTACTGATGGATTTTCAGGTTACCATCAGATCAGAATTTCTCCCGAGGATCGACATAAGACAACCTTTGCTACAGAAATGGGATCCTTTCAGTATACAGTTATGCCTTTTGGATTGAAGAGTGCACCTGCTATATTTTCTAGAGTATTCCTCTCTGCATTTAAGGAATATATACATAAATTCTTAGAAGTTTATTTTGATGATTGGACTATCTTTGGGCTGTTAAAAGACCACATAACTAGTTTACGACTTATGCTGGATAAATGTAGACAGCACCAGCTTTCCTTGAACTTGAAAAAGTGTATCTTTTGTGCACATTTTGGAATTCTACTAGGTCACATTGTATGTAAACAAGGATTGATGATGGATCCTGCGAAGATAGCTATTATCGTGAACCTGCCACCTCCAACTTTTGTTAAACAACTTTGCACTACACTTGGTCATACTGGATATTACAAGAAATTTATTAAAGGATATGCCCAGATTACCGCTCTGATGGAAAAGCAGTTGAAGAAAGATATTAAGTTCAAGTGGACACTTGAGTGCCAAGCAAGCTTCGATATTTTGAAGGAAAAGATGGTAACTGCTCCTATCTTAGTATTCCCTAACTGGAATAAGGAATTTCATGTGCATTTCGATGCATCCTCCATTGCTCTGGGTATAATATTGGCTCAGTCAGGTGAAGGTAATATTGATCACCCCATTTCTTTTTCAAGTAGGAAATTGTCCACAGCAGAGAAAAATTATACTGCAACAGAACGAGAAGGTCTAGCTATGGTTTATGCATTGCAGAAGTTTCGACATTGTCTGTTAGGATCTCATTTTAAGATGTTTACTGACCACTCTGCTTTGAAGTATTTGGTTAACAAGCTTATGCTAGGTGGAAGGATATGCAGATGGCTGATTCTCATTGAGGAATATGACTTTGAGATCATAGTCAAACCAGGAAGACTGAATCTCGGTCCTGACCACTTGTCGAGGCTCGAGTCGGGAGAAGAACCTACCAGCTTGGACGAAGGTCTTCCTGATGCCCAGTTGTTTGCCATCCAGATGGTTGATGAATATTTTCAGGATATTGTTCAGTACTTGTCTACAGGTTTTCCACCTAGTGAGATGACAACACAGCAGAAGAAGCAGCTGGTGGTTCGAGCAGCTGACTTTACCTTAACAGCAGGACAACTATATAAGATGGGGCCAGATGAAATACTACGCAGATGTGTCCTAGAGCATGAAAAGCCCTTAATTTTGGCTGAGGCACATTATGGGGCAGCAGGAGGTCATTACGCAGGAAAAAATACAGCACAGAAGATTCTGACAGTCGGATTGTGGTGGCCCACAATTCACAAGGATGCAAGAGAATATTGCCACAGCTGCGACATCTGTCAGAGGACGGGAAAACCATCCAGGAGGGATGAGATGCCTCTGGTGCCGTAGGTAACTTTACAACCCTTTGACAAATGGGCTATTGATTTTGTTGGACCTATCAATCCTCCCGCAAAGAAGTCAGGAGCAAGATACATTATTACAGCAATCGACTACCTCACCCGTTGGGCCGAAGCTCAACCAATCAAGAACTGTAGTGCTACTATAGCTGCAAAGTTCATCTTTGATAACATCTTGTCCAGATTTGGGTGTCCTAGAGTTCTTATGAGTGATCAAGGCTCACACTTTCTAAATAAGACTATTGAAGTATTGACTGAAGAATTTCAAGTGTATCATCAGAAGAGTAGTGCCTATCATCCAAAAGCAAATGGAACTGTTGAAGATTTTAACAAGATCCTTGAACATGTTCTGACAAAGGTTTGCAATGTTAACAGAAATGACTGGGATCTTATAATTCTAGCAGTACTATGGGCTTATAGGACTACCTACAAGAAATTGACAGGCCATACACCTTTTAGGTTGGTCTATGGACAAGAAGCAGTCATGCCCATGGAATACATTGTTCCTAGCCTCAGAATATCTGCTTTCACAGAGATGGATGACCCAGCTATAATAACAGAAAGGCTAACAAAGATACTAGAACTTGAAGAAGATAGATTTATTGCAGGATTCCAGCAGTAAGTGCAGAAAGCTCAAGAAAAAGCATGGCATGATAGACACATCAAGAAGAAGCAGTTCCAGCAGGGTAATCTTGTGCTCTTATATGACAACAAATTCATGAAATTCCCAGGTAAGTTCAAGACACATTGGAAAGGACCATACATAGTGCAGAAAGTTACTGATGGTGGTGCAGTCCAGTTAGCTAAGTTGAATGGAGAAATTTTACTTTCTATGGTAAATGGCAGTCATCTAAAGAAGTATCGGGACAGGCCAGGACCTCCTAATCAGAAGTAACACTAGGAAGGAAACTCTAAGTACCAAGAACAGTTGAAATTGGGTGCTAGACTATAATGAAGCTGTCCTCAGAACTACGAAGTGTGGAAGACTGTCAAAGTTCGAAGGTTAATATTGTGTCGAAGGTTCTGGTCAAGGCGAAGCTGAAGTTAGTAGTTATATCGGAGGTTAAAAGTGTGTCGCAGCTTAAAATGTGACGGATGGGACAAACTAGACTTGGCGGCACTGGCACGCGAACTGCTCGCCCTACCTGCAATGATGAGATCTTGGGAAAATTTGGCACCGTGTGGACAGGATTTCCACCACTCCATCAGATTCGGCGTCATTAATGCACCATGATGACCGATTTTGTTATGGGATTCTATAAGAAGCTACCCTGGTCCACGGCTCCTGCATTATGCATTTCTTTGAGTTTCTTCAGCTAGGACCATGTCGAATGATTGTGAATCCCAGGTGTTACTAACAGATTCTAGGGAGCGAGGCGTGCAATACCTTCTGAGCAATCCACCTATGCAGAAATGATCGACCAGGATGAAGGAAGGCAGAAGTTCACTCTAAACCGGACGAAGGAAGGCATAAGTTCGCTCTAATGTGGAGCGATGAAAGGCACAAGGCCTCACGAGAAGACTCTGAAGCATCCCAAGATGTATCCTCCTGGTTTGGTAGAACCAAAGCGACTGTTTGTCTTATGCACCTTGACACACAATTCTGGGGCCCCTAAGTTGTGGATGGTCAAGTGTTCGGCAAGCAGATCAAAGGATGGGGTCGCTGATAAATCCAGAAAGCCTTAACCATCATATTATGAAGAAAAGGAACAAGCAGCCAGCAACTGCATGTATGGCTTCAGCAAGCAGCGCACTATGTTCACCAACATGATTCTACCACCAAAAAGGCAGCAGAGTGTCCCGAGATGGGCCACTAGTGAGTCTTAGGGGCCTGTTGGGGCGTGCACCCTAACAATCCTTAAGGTGGGTAACTCCGTGGGTTTTTGGGAGTTTGTGAGCGGAGTTACAGCTCAAAACAGTCTTACGGGTGTCAGGGTTGAGTCAAAGTCCTCTTTTTGTAATAAACCCATGGTTTAAGTCCAGGGTTTAGGGTTTTGGGTGCCCATGGTTTAAGCCCATGGTTTTGTAATAAGTGCACTGTATAAATATGCACTCTTGTAAAGAAGTAAGGTTAGTCTTTTGATGTAAGAGTAATTGATGTGAAGCTAAGGCTATTTTTTGTAAGAAAAGGTTAAGTCCCAGCTTTGTGCATGGATGACCTCTGCAGCTGTGTGCGCAAAGGGTTTTTGGTGATTAAGGAAATCTGCAGCTGTGTGCACGGCTTTGAGGACTTAAAGGGATCTGCAGCTGAGTGTGCAGATTAGAACTGTGGTTTTTGTAGAAAGTTGAATAAAACACAGTTCTATGGATGTAACCCCTACACTGGGGGTGAACCACGTTATATCTTGTGTCGTGGTTCTGTGTGTTGGTTTTGTTGTGTTCTTTCATGCATTAATATCTATATATCTGATAAGTAAAGATCACTGTTAGATAATAACTTTGCTGTGAATTCCCAGGAAAGGGTTGCGCAAGGCACTATTTGTTTATCTAACTGCGAAGCTAAATAAGTGAATGTTAATCTCTGTGATTTATATTTACAATCTGTTAAAAGCTAAAGGTATAGTAATATCCCTCTTCTGCTTGCAGAAATCTAGTTCTGCGGCATCCCATAGCTGTTTCGGGTGAGACTGCAACCTGTTTGCAGGTTGTTTCCAAAAGGGCCAACACTGTGGGTCTTTTGTTGGTGCGAAGTTAAAGGTATAAAACCCGAGTCTGCCCTTTAGCCCAACAGCTTCGTATCAACCCACCCAAACGGTGAATGTACTTTCTGTACAATCGTCGGACCAGAAGGGTAACCAGCAGCCCAGACAAAATAGAAAAAAGGGTAAGAATAATAATCGAAAGGGTGGTAATAAGAATGAGAATGCTAACAATAATGATAAGAATGGTAGAAATGCTGGGGGGGACAAGCAAGCTAAATGTAAGGTTAATTTTCCTTGCAAGTTATGTAAGGATGATCACCTCACTTACTTGTGCCCTTGGATTGATGAAGCTTCAAGATTCTTAGCACAAGGCCCAGCTATGTTAACGAACCATTTACCGCATAACCAGAATATGAACTCGAAGTCCCATGACCAGTCTAGTGAGAATGATCCACCAGAGACTAGTGCTCGTGGGTGCATTAACATGGTTCATGCTGCAAAAGTTGTGACTCGTGTGAAATATTATAGTTCATCACAACCCAGCCCAGGCAAAGAGCCTGATCCACCAAGGTCCCCTTTGCGCATTGAGAAACCTGTGGATAAACCTGAGGCTGCACCTCGCATTCCTAAGGGATTCCTTAAGTGTTTGAGGCATAATACAAATGCCTGAGCCACCCAGAATTATTTAGTTGTCGAGGATTTGGGCCACACTCTTTGTGCAATGTCTGCATTGGAAGTGCTTCAGAGTTGTCCTTCACAAAGGAAGGCATTACTTTCTACCCTTGGTGTGAAAGGATATGATTCTTCCTCGATGATCAAATTTGAAACCGCAGGACTACAGCCTCGCTTGCCCTAATATGTGTCTCTTTTGGTGCATGTAGAATGTCTTAATATGATCATCAAGCGTACTGTGATTGACGAGGGTGCTATGGCTTATGTGATGTCTTTGTCCTGTTGGAAGGGTTTGGATTCTCCTGAGCTGTCTAAATCAGTGACTATGTTAACTACGTTTGATGGGAGATATTTTAGGCCGCACAGCATCCTCCCTTTCCTTAAAGTCCGTTTGGGGGGGGAGACCATTGCAATAGAGGTTGAGGTGGTTGATGCGCCCCTTGACTACAATCTCTTACTGGGTAGGAATTGGATGTGTAGTATGCAAGCCGTTGCTTCTTCCTTGTTCCACGCTGTATGATTTCCACATAATGGGAAGATTGTAATGATTAATCAAATGGCATTCAAGAATACGTCTGTTACCGCATCTTCGGTAGCTTCGATCCCGATCGTTGAGCACTCTCAGCTGGAAACTGGGAGTGTGGGTGTAGGCATGTATCCATCCCTCATGGGAAGCTTTAGTTGTATTACACCGATCCTCATGATAGGATCTTGTTCTGATGAGGATTCGACATCTATGACCTCAGTGTCTTTTCGCACAACCCATATGGAAGATCCTTGGATTCTTCCTACACCGAGTACCTTGAGTGAGCCCGTCGAGATGAGAGTGTCGTTTCCTGCAGCTATGATAGCTGATCAAGCTAATCTCAAGAGTGTTGCAGAGCCTTGTTATTCCTCTTCACGGACAGAGGAGGAAGACCCCTATGTGCTGTCGGCATGGGCAGTACAGTCTTCTCATGCCCACGACTACCTTGATACGGTTTTCCCTTCAAATGAAGCGATTATCGAGGCTATGTCAGGAGTTGAGCCACCATGGGAGGAACTTCATCATAGATCGTACTTTCTTCCAAATCTTGATCATTTGGAGCATGAGAATTATAGGAAGATTCTTATTCAGAAAGTTGGTAGTCCTTTGGTTCCATTAAGCTCTCCTGGTTTGATGGTTGATGGAAACATGGTGAACATATCAGCAACGATTCCTATCAACATTTCTTGCAATCCTAGCACAATAGAGAATGTCTATATTGGGGTGGAATGTTCCCATGCTGAGATTCTGGAATATACCAAGTTATTCAAGGAATTCCATGATGTTTTGGTCTTACGACGAGATGCTAGGTATTGACCCTCGGATTGTCAAACATGAGATTAATACTTACCCCAACACTAAGCCTGTTCGACAACGTTTACGCACCGTGAATCCTAGGAAAGCACCCGCCATTAAGGCAGAGATAGAGAAGCTGTTGAAAGCCGGTTTCATCTATCCCGTTCCCTTGACAGAGTGGGTTTCAAACCCTATTCCGATGGATAAGAAGAAGGGAGCGATCCACATATGCACTGATTTCCATGATTTGAATCGTGCCTATCCTAAGGATAACTTCCCCACACCATTTATAGATCAAATTTTGGATGAGTGTGCAGGTAGGGAGGTGTTCTCCTTCATGGATGGATTTTTCGAGTATAATTAGATCTAGATTAAACCTGAGGACCAACACAAGACTGCATTTATTTGTCCTTGGGGAACATTTGCATATCGAAAAATGCCTTTCGGCCTTAAAAACGCTGGAGCTACATTTCAGCAGGCGATGACCTTGATATTCCACGATCTCAAGTATATTATTGAAGTATTTTTGGATGACCTCACTGCTCATTCTCATATGAGAATGTGTCATCCCCGTCACTTGAGATTGGTATTCGAAAAATGCCAGCACTATTTAGTTATATTAAATCCTCATAAGTGCATCTTTTGCGTGAAGTCAGGTCATTTGTTAGGATTCATCGTTTCGAAAGAGGGTATAAGAGTCGACCCTTTGAAGGTTGAGGAAATACTTCATTTGTCTCCCCCGAAGAATATTCATCATCTTCAGTGTTTACAAGGCATGGAAAACATCTTACGAAGATTTTTTGTCAACTTTGCCAATTTGACTAGAGGCTTCATGCGTCTCTTGAAGAAGGATACTCTCTTTGAATGGGATGAGCGAACCCAGGAGTCCTTCGATGCACTTAAGCGATCCCTGGCATCGGCCCCGATGATTAGTCCTCCAGACTATAGCCATGATTTCTTATTATATGTGGCTGCGTCTTTAGAGACAATTGGTATGGTTTTGGTTTCGGAGGATGAGGAGCTCCAAGAGCATGTCATATATTATCTGAGCCGAAACCTTATTAACGCAGATATTCGTTATTCTCATGTCGAGAATCTTGCTTTAGCTACCGTACATGCGGTTCAGCATTTGAGACATTATATTCTTCTTCACCAGACCTTGGTTGCGACCCATGTCAATCTGTTTCAGTTGGTCCTCACACGAAGGATGATTGGGGGAAAATATAATAAATGGATTGTCATTCTGCAAGAATTTGATCTCGAGTTTGTTTTGGAAAAATCGAAGAAATATTTAATCTTTGCAGAGCTTATATCGGATTTTCTGAGCGAGGCCGAGGAGTTGGTTTGTAAAGATACGTTTGTTGATGAACACATCTTCTTAATCTCAACGCCTGACCCATGGTATGGAGGTATCATAGTATATCTGCAAACACAGAGGACCCCTACTCACCTCTCACGAGATGAACGACGACGATTACGTCATGTCTCTAAGAACTACCTTATAGTAGACACTACTTTGTACCACCGTGGGGTAGATTCCATTTTATGACATTGTTTAACTCATGACGAGGCTGAGGTTGTGCTAAATGATTGCCACGGAGGGGCGTGTGGCAGTCAGTTATCTGGGCTTTCTACAGCTCAAAATATTTTGAGAGTGGGTTATTTATGGTCATTGATCTTTAAAGATTGTGTTGATGCGGTCAAGAGGTGCCACCCTTTCCAGGTATTTGCACGTAATATGCACTCGAAACCTACCCCATTACATCCCATTATCATCGTCGGTCCCTTCACTAAGTGGGGGCTCGATTTTATGGATTGCAACCCAGGTTCGGCTAGGGGGAACCATCATATTATAGTGGCTGTTGATTACTTCATGAAATGGGATGAGTCTATGCCTACAGTAAAATATGACGATGAGACAGCCGCTCACTTTGTATTCAACCAAATTATTACTCGGTTCGGGATTCCGAAAGAGCTTGTCATTGACCATGGCTCGCACTTTCAGAACCGTATGATAGAAGAGTTGGCATCCAAGTTAGGGTATAAGCAAGAGCACTCCTCTTCTTACTATCCTCAAGTGAATGGATAGGTTTAGGCAGTGAATAAATCACTCAAATCCATTTTCCAACGAACCATCGCACAAAGCAAGATGAATTGGCACATTATGTTATATCGTGCTTTGTGGGCATATCGAACCATGGTTAAGACTGCCACTGTTTTTTCTCCATATAAGCTTATACATGGAGTGGAGTCGATATTGCCGGTTGAATGCAAGATTCCTTCGTTGAAGCTAGCTATGGAACTCTTACCAGACACTTCACCTTTGGAGGAGCATTTGGTTCACCTTGAGCAACTTGATGAGCAGCGTCGAGATGCCTTGGTGGCTCTAGAGGTTAATAAACATCGCGTTAAGGTCCAGTACAATAAGTCTGTCTGTCCAAGAGTGTTTAGTGAAGGTGACTTGGTCCTTTTGTGGGATCAACTGAAAGAACCCTTGGGGGTAGGGAAGTTTAATCCTATGTGGCATGGTCCTTACGTGGTCAAGCATGTCTTAGAGAAGGGTGCCTATGAGTTAGTGGATTACGAAGGCACAGCTTTGGCGGAGCCTAGAAATGGGCTCTATCTCAAAAAATACTATGCATGATCTTTATCCAAGGCTGCTTGTTGTATATTATTGTATAGCTTTTGCATAGTTAGGTGTTTTTTATCGTGATCGGGTTTGTGATTAGTTTCTGTTTCTTTTGGCAGATGTCAATGGAATCTTCCACCTACATAGGATTCGCGGATGGTGCAAGCTGTCACACTCAACACTCAGCCTCTGCTGCTTGGTTGATTTATACTCCTATGGGTCAGGTATTGTCTTCAGGAGGTGTATGTCTATGGCCATCTTCCAACAATGTTGCTGAATATAGCGTCGTTATTGAGCTTCTACGGGATGCCATTCTACATGGCGTTCTATCTCTTGAGGTACGTCTTGATTCGGAGTTAGTAGTATCACAGCTCAATGGTTTGTACCATGTTAGAGATCTGACATTATTGAGAAGGTTCTTACGTGTGAGATTGTTAGAATGACAATTTGACAATATAACATATATATACATTCCAAGAAATAATAATCAAGTTGTTGACTCATATGCTAACTACGTGTTAGATTGGAAATTGTCTCATTCATAATAAATTAATCATAAACACATTTTTACACATGTAAATAAATAAATCGATCACCATAAAACTTTTTTATATACATAAAAAATGTGGTAATACATAGTGTCATAATACAAAATTGGGGCTTTTAAAGCCACCATCATATAGTACACGGTCGTACAAAACATATACACTCCCAAGTGTCTAATCCTGTGGAGGAGGAGGAGGGTTGTGATCATGGTACGTCACTACGGCTCTAGCTAACCACCGAAACAAACGCACCCATGCGTGTGGTACACCCATCACATGCCGCTGCATGGCCTCAGGAAATTCCTCGACTTGCGCCATGGGAACTCTATGAGTCAGTCTCACAAAGTTGGTATGAATGCTCTAGAGCATTTGCTCTGCATCCACACCCATGATGTCATCTCCTCTTCCCCTCCGTCTATGACGTGGGAAGCCCTCTAGTCATCATGGTCCCACATCTGCACATGAATGGTAGATGTCACTATGTATTGTCGGGAAAAAACATGTCTTTTTGATTCCACATAATCAAGAAAATACAAAAAAATTAAATAACTCAAAGAATTTTAAAAAGAGTGAGGGTCGAGATTCATTACCTATGTCTCCATATGTCGATCCTGGTGGCAATGGCATGTCCGGATCCCCCTGGAAGTCTATCCCTTCATAGGGGTAGTCATATATGGAAACTATCTATCGTCGCCACCATGTAAAGAACTCAGCTAGATATGGGTTTTCCACCCTACCACCCCCCAGTCTGCGCATAGCGTCTGCCCAACGTCGTTGGGCCGGATATTGAATCCTGTGGAGAGGAATGTCCACTCTAGGGCTCAATCCTGGAACACACTCGAAGAAAAAAGTGCTCAGAATGCTGTTGAACCCGAAGTTTCATGCCCTGCCTGCCTTACACTCACTGAGCTGGTGTTTCATGTTGCTTAGCAGTGTGGTACTCCAATCATAGATGGTGGGTCTCATACACTCCACCGCATAGAACATCAGCGGCCGCGAGGCCTGATGGAGTGATGCTAAGCCTGCTATCCTGCCCAGTGTCAGTAATATGGCCTTTAGGCCCAGCACCTGTATAGCATTGGTGGGGACTTGACTCCCCACCTTCTCAGTATCTAGGTAGTAGTACATGGCTATGTACTCATCGATAGTAAGCCCACCTTTGGGCCCACCTTGAGAACGAAGGTTCACCACCTCTCCTTGTCTAGAAAGACCTGTGATAAATTATATGTCCTCCACCTCTATGGTGAGGGACATCCCATTGATACGGAAGGACTCCGAGTCTGGATCCCAATAGTCTACCAGCATTTGTAGCAGTTTTGGTTGGGCCCTTAAACCACCAAGACACCAAAACTTGTAGAGTCCACATGCACGTAAAGCTTGTTGAGTCATTAAGTTGGCCCTGACTGCTTCCTCTACTTCACCATGCTCATGCTCTCTCCACTCTAGCACCATCCCGCAAGAAAAATTGCAAGATTATCCCTTATTTTCTTGAAAATTCATATGCGTGGCCTCATACGCGACTGTTTTGAAAACAACCGCATATGTACGCGGGTTTTAGCCCCTTTTTTGTGTATAGCCAGCCCTATACGCGGAAAAAGCCTCGATATTTGCATGGGCCGCAGCGCTCATGTAGAGATGGCCTAAAAAATTCATTTAACCATGAAAACTTACAAAAATTATATCAAAATGCAAGAGGAGAGCATGAGTAAATACCTGGAAGAAACGGTTGTGAATTCCACCAGCTAGATCTCCTAGAATTTGCAGTTGAAAAGAAGAGCTCAAATGGCTAAAGTTTCAAATGATTTATATTTTTTACTATTTATAGAAAAAATTTCAAATATTTGAAAATTTTTACCCCCTTTCCTATAGTTTTGACATTTTCTAACCATTTTGGACTGTTTTTGACATAATTTGTGATGTAGAAGACCATTTGCAGCGTCGTTTCAACCTTTGGATTGACCCATTC
Organism: Pseudotsuga menziesii; assembly: GCA_001517045.1. Classification (NCBI taxonomy): domain Eukaryota; kingdom Viridiplantae; phylum Streptophyta; class Pinopsida; order Pinales; family Pinaceae; genus Pseudotsuga; species Pseudotsuga menziesii. The sequence goes on from LPNX011118107.1 coordinate 279,089, forward strand.
GTACTGATCTTAGGTATCATGTCTAAACTGGTATATAGGTTAGGTTCACCACCGTTTGCATTTTGCATGACCTTATGACCATATCATCATGTCCTTAGATACGAACCCACTCTATTATGTCACGGAACCTTCTTGTTGCCTTAGAAGTGGCATGATACGAGTGGTAGAGCTTCACCTTACATGGGTACCCTAGTTAGCCCCTTATTTGCATTTGGTTCCCATGCCAACATTTTCTCCTTTAGGGTGTGGGAGTCCATTGTATAGTACCGCCATGACATTTCGCAAGAGCCTCATACTCTTCTTGATCTTATGCTGGTCTATTCCCCTCAAGAATCCCTTATGTCAAGTTGTGAATGCATTATCACAAGCTTTGCCTACCTTATTGAGCTTTATACCGGCTCCCCTGACATTGCGTTTCAGCCATATAACCTGAGCTTGTTTCATGACTAGCCATGCAGAGCCATTTTTTATATCCTTCGCAGCTTGATTCCCTTTTTACCGGGAGGGGATTTTCCCCTGAGTGTTGATATCCTACACATGTATCCATGCATTGAGCATAGGTATGTTCCACTGCTTGGAACTAGTTTGTTTGCCCTTATGACACTCATCTCCTCCTAGTTTGTAACTATAAAGCTAGTTTATTCTTTTTTCAAGCTTTTCAAATAACTGAAAAAGTCCAAAAAAAATCAAAAAACCAAAAAGTCGGACAAGGAAAGATGTTATCTTTGGCAGTTGTCGAGTCGTGTCGCCTTCGAACAGAGCACTGTATATCACATCCATTGGTTGGGATATAGTTTGACTTTAGGAGCTGTACTCGTTTATCTGAGTTTCTTTCCACCGACTGGTTAAGCTTCCAGTCCCTATGGAGCCTTTGTTGATGCCTCCTATGTCACAGAGATGTCCCAGTTTGTATATCGAGTCTATGTTGCCTTCATTCAGTCACCATACACCATTATGATATTGTTCAAAGGAAGTTCAAACCTGAGTCGGCCATTCCTCAGTTATCTTGACTTTGCATGTCGGCCATTCCCGGTACAGTTACTGGTTCATGCACCTTATGATCGAGTCCTTCCACATTATACAACTTTGCTGAGTACCTCATGTTGGATGATGGGGGATGCCTTAATGCCCTCCTTCCAGCAGATTTCATCCCATCAACTTCAAATCATTTATTCTGGGATTGGAATCTAGAGTCATTTTGAGTGCCTTGAGACTTGCAGTCATCATTGGCAGGTTCTCTCACCATCGACAGTTTCTTGGGAATACATCAATGTCCCCTGATCAATGGATCCTCTCAAGTGTTTGACCTCAACACATTTATTCACACTTGTTAGTTTGCACTCTAGTACCTTGATTCCCATTTTCATTATCGGTGGGTGATCTCACGTCTGTTAATGGTATACATCAATGACCGGAAATTAGATGATGGACTACTATGTTTGACCTCGACACCTCTATTCGCATAGTAGGACATGTACTTGTAGCGGTTTGTGTAGAAGACTTTCCAGATTGGTGGCATCTCTTATATGCTACCTCCTTGATCGTGCCAATGTTCATGAGATTTCAGCTCTCGTGACTTGATTCCAGTATATGTCAGATATTTCCAGCCACTATGGAGATTTTGATCTATTATATATCTTCAACCATTTTAGAGATCATGGTCCTTTGTATATCTTCATCATGGAGATTCTGATCTATGTATATTGTACGTGGCGATGACCATATATGTGATATCATGTTTCATGCCTATTCATGGCCATTATACTCTTATATATCCGGGACAGCTATATGTACTTGCAGTTATATGTAGAGTTGTATTATTGTACTATGCTGATTGGGTGGCTGGTCTTCCATTTGGGATCCTTCATCGCTCCACTTCTGGGATGGACTTATAATGTATTTCGTCCATCGTATGACCCCTCTGATCTCATACATTAGGGGGCATCTGTTATAGCGGATTTCACCACTCTAGGTGAATCACACATTGTATGGACTTCCCCTGTCCCGCTAAAGACTTTTTAGACCCTATGGACCACTTTTTGTCCTTTGATGTTTCCTTGATCATCCCTAAAAACATATGAAAAATGATATATGCGGCTTTTAACCCTATAATCGCATACATACACAGGTTTGACCCCTATAACCGCGTACATCGATATGTGTGCATAATCCAAATCCTTTTGGAGTTTTCCTTGACATGGATCCGACTCATTTGACTTCTAGCCTTCCATATGCCTTGAGATCTCACGGATTCGACCTTTCATTATCCCTTTGAAAGCTATATAAGGAACCCCTTGGTACATTGAAGGCATAAGAGAGAATTGAGAGCAAAGAAACTATAGTCCATTGTTTCCAGAACTTATGCTTGAGTCTGCATCCCTTTGTCCCTTGGAGCAATTTTGTGTTCTTCCCAAGCTTGCCTTTTTCTTGTGAGCTTGCTATTAAGAGATGGAAGATTGAAGTGGTTGAGGCCCAAGTGGGGGATTCAGTTTCTCCGGTTCGCAGACGTGCCGCCAAAGGTTGTATCTATCTTGTAATCTCTGATTTATATTAATAGAAATATCTTTTCCTGTCCAATGATATGTATTTGAATGAATATTTTATCCATGGAATTATGTCAAATGCTTTTACATTATTGATTATATATGCTAGAATAGATCTAACACCATGATATATAGTATGCTTGTATTGTTTACTTGTTGTTGAGGAAGTAATATATCAATTCAAACTGAAGATTGGAAAGCTCAATGGGGATCTACTTCAACCGTCCGGAATAAGGTACGAGGTCTGATCCTTTAGTGTTATACATTTAATTTCTATTGCATATTGGGAAAGATTGATTTCTGGAATCAAGCTGTCTGTTGTGGTACCCCAAGCCATAGGAATTTCTCTCCGTAACACTATTACGGACATTTTCTCCCATGGCATCTTCTACTCGCTCGTAGGAATATTGAGCATCATACCCATCATGGGTTCTCATGACTGAACCACCTCTGGCATTACCACACTGTTCTTTCTGGAGTACTGCTCTTGGAAGTTATCTATAGTTCTGCAATGTGTTAGTAGCAAACTATTAGATGCATAGTATTAATATAAAGCAAACTACTTACCTTTTTCTTGGAAAAAAATCATAAAATAACAAATTTGCCCAAACACAAGATTTCCTTCATCAAAGAATGTCTATCTGAGGGGGACGACGGGGGTTAAGGGGGATTTCCCCCTTCGCTGCCACTTTCTCATTTTCAGCCCTAAAAATCCACCAAAAAATAGCTGAAAATCCCATTGAATAACAGTTAAAATCTGCTGGAAAATCCCACTTGAAACTCAAAATTTTCTTGTACAGGATCGGGTCCCATTTTGACTATCAATCCGATGTTTCCGCGATCAAAACAACTAACTTCCTCCGCTATTCATCGGTGGTCAGGTGCACTGTTCATCGGGAGGATAGTTCACTAAACAGCCCCAACGATGGGTAGTGATCTCACTGCAGGTTCCATGGACCATAACTCATCGGTTGTCAGAAGCTCTATCCACTAACCATCGCCGATGGCCGACGACTCTAGGACTTAGAAATTTTTTTGAAATTTCCCCCCTTCAGTATTCCTTTTCGCCGCTTGATCAGCCCCATTCTCTTATTTTCATCGGCGAAATAGTTCCATCAGTAGCCGCAACAGCGGCCCACCATCTTCGATCTTCTCCTGATCGGCGACCTAATATGCTGAGGCATAACCTGATCAGTATCAGCAGTCTCTTCTCATCGGAAGGCTAGTGCTCTAGGCTTACGAAATGGTGGCACACAAAACACTATCTTCTTTCAATGGCAGATGTTTTTGTTACTTAGAAAAAAATTTAAAAATTCTTTACGGTGTCGGCAGTCGAAGGCCTTACCCGTCGGATGCGTAGTTGTCTAGCCATCCGAAATGGTGGGCGCTCGATCAACTATTTTTTGCCGATGGACGCTGAACACTTACAAAATTTTCCGCAATTTTCCTTCCAACTGTCCTCTGTCGGAGGTGCTTCTGCCTAGTTCTTCCGCTACATCAGAAGTCCTTCCCACTAAGTGTTTCGATGAACCGACAGTTCAAACACTTAGAAAAATTTGTGGAAGTTTTCCTGTCATAAACTTCTGATTGCTACCAAGCAGAAAGAAATCCTACTTTTGTCACTGCATGTTCATGGTCCATTCATGCCCATGCTGCAACATGAGCTATGATACCACACTGTAACATCCCCATCCTCTGACCGTGAAGAGGACGCTACCACAGCGTTAACCATCCGGGCTACCAGCCCCATGAACATGTACATGAATAAAAATGCTGAAACAGAATGCTGAAAGCAAGATGCATTGAAGTAGAACATGCACATATGCAATTGTTTATCATACACAGCAGAAGCAACATACATTCATATAAGCATTCATTCAACATGTTCATCACATTCATTAACAGTAATTATGATTGCAGAAGCAAAATAAACAAGATCACTTATCTTATGAAGAACTCGTGCCGCAACTAGCTACGTCGCTGCAACATTCCACCCAACCATAGGCCAGCGTGCTCCTTAATCTCTCAGCAACGCTGCCACCCCCGAGCTGGGCATGATTCTCCAAGGAATAAGGGAACAAGCAGGCTTACACATAACTAAGGATACACAAACAACAACCAAGCCAACATAGTTGGGTTTATTAGGCCATTAACAAGACAGCTAAGCCAACATGGTCAAGTTTATTAGGCCATCAACGAGTTGGGAAAGGCTAAATGCTAAGCTGGTGAGCCCATTACAGAGCTAGGAACACCTACACTAGAACTATCCTGGCTTCTAAGACACCCACACACACCCAACACAAGGAATCAATCCCTTCTCTACTACATAGTCCCTTAGGCCCTGCGTTCCCTTCCAGTGCTATTCAGGGGTTGTGGAGAAGAAATCCATCCCTCTATCTCTGTTTGTGTGGTTTCCAGCCACCAGGTTTATCAAGAAAACGAAGCCCCCATCCCTGTTCCCAACACAGTCCGAAGACCAACCATTGCACGCAGACAATTAATCAGCTGTTATAGCTTAACAGGGGAAAACAATTCCTGAGTCGTTCTTGGCCCTATCGTGGCCAGAATGACTCCAAACAATCTATAGCAGCCCCAAAGGATAACAGCAAACACAGCTCACGACATGGATAAAACAACAGTCCCAAAAACGTATTAGCATACATTACCAACAACGTGGGGAACAACAGCCTGTTCTGGACAACGAAGTCACCGAAAAAAACTTACACAAACCACGCTGGGAAATAAATTACAGTCTCTTGACCTATGCATGAGTAACAACAATGCAGAACCCATAAATCAGCCCATGAGGAAAGGATACGGCCACATCACCCGCAAATCCGCAGAGGAAAAACTACGTGGGTAAAATCAGGAAATTCCTGTGCGTGAGAATAATGAACAGACAATGGTCCCTGCGTGAGGATGAACAGCTCCGCTTATGCACACGGATGAACAGACAATCAAAAGTGAGTGCGTGTCTCAACACTATCATGGAGAGAGTAGCATGTCCACGCGAGTGATGGCAATGGTTTCTTTTGCCATTGTGAAGTCAACCACGGGTGGAATGTGCATGTGGGCAAGGAATGACAGTCCTATCACACTCCACTCTCAGCCATAACTTTCCCAACTACCAGCAGTAATTCTTAATGGAGGTAGTTGGGTAAGACAAGGTGGTGACACATGGGTTTTTCCCTCATGGCTCAAGGTTTGACAATTTCCCCACCCTTATCCTTATGAAAATCATGCCCCTTCTCAATTTAGTTGCCGCGATAATAGCTGGTCGGGTTCATTTTAATTAAAGATGCATATGTACATGGTGACAAAACTTAATATCTATGCCGCATGCCCTGATACACCATCGGTGACAGTTTCAACCTGAAACATAGCATAACCAATCAATGGTGGGGCCTTGGCCTTTAGATCCGCACCATGATCATTACAATATATACATCATGTACATTTAATGCAATGGGGTCAAAATCGAGGTGTTACAATCATAACAAGGAAAGTACTTATAATTCAAATCATCAATATGCCAATAGGATGATAGCTATCAGACATCAATTGACCTCAATAAACCTGAATAACACATTCAAGCATAAGCACATAATAGACAAGAAATGGAAGCTGAACATATGATAGCAAAAGAACTTATATTAGGTCACGAGCAATATGAGAAGCTTGACAATATTAATGGTCTACAAGTCCCCAAAGTCGAGCCCTTTCAATAACATAAGTCTTAGGATTTATAGCTTTTACAAAAATATTCAGATCCTGAAAAATTAAATCTAATTTACTAAAAATAGACAGAATAATTCTTTTTGCATAATTACGTAAAAAACCCTAGTTTTACTACTAGTCTATCTAACTGTATAACTCGTTCACTATTTGAACTTTCTGATAACTAAAGTGAGTACTGGAATTAACTACCACTAGTCCTCTGCTGGATTAGTCATTGTTTTACTTAGACAGTTTAGTGTTGGTGACCCTTTCTTCCTTTATGTCATTACAAAACTGAAGCATACCTTCCCTAATGTTGTTCTTCAGCTCCCTTCATCTTTATACTTCGTCCCTGAGCTATTCATGTTTTCCCAAAACTAGTCCTTCATGCCAAAATTCGATCATGTGCCTCTTTCTTCTTTCGGTGGTTAAGAGGTCAAAATATCAGAACTGTTAGCTACTGAAAGTGCTGCTTTCGGTGGCTAATGAACTACCTCAGCGTCCTGCTAAGCCACCGAAAGCCCTATTTTCCAAAAAATTCTAAAGCCACCTCCAAAGTCATTCTTTCAAGTTTGGTTTCTTATCTTTTGATTCAGCGGGCTCTATGTTAGGAAGGTTAACAACATCCTGGCTTGATTCTGGAGGCTGAAGGCTTACTGCAGCTTTAGCTAGGGTTTCCAATCTGAGGTGAGTGCTAGGGTTTGGCTTGGCCTCCTTCATCTGCATCCTTGGAAGCCTAATCATTCTATACAGCCTTGTGTTGTATTTTAGGTATCTTTTGTTTAGTCTTTTTAGAAAAGCATACATTTCTCTCATCTCTAGGTAAGAGTTATGTAGCAGCTTATTCCTCCTTGTCAATGTAGCATTGTTTTTCTTTATCTCTCTTTCTAAAATTTCCATCTCATACACTTGCCTCAGCAACCGATTTATCCTTTGTGTCTTGGGCTTGCTAGAGGAATCCTTCTCTGCTGGTTCATCTTGCTCTTTTGGTGTAGGGGATGGGATTTCTTCAATCTCTACTACAACTTGCAATGCTAGGTCAGCACCTTTCTCTCTTTCCTCTTTTGAATCTGAGTAGGGAAGGTTCAAAATGTTTCGACTATGTGTTGTGACTTCCCGGCCCTTTTCACTGAAATCCAGGTTTCTTTTGACCTTCTTGGATTTAGAAGAGGAAGGAGGTTGTTATGTTGTCGTTGGGGATATATCCCTTCTCTTCCTTTTTTGACTCCTTGGTGTGCTAGACTTTTTAGAAGGAGACTTCCCCTTTTCTTCTAGCTGTAGGCCTATTTCAAAGCCATTCCAAAACAAGAATTATGCCCATGCCATATTTCTCCTATTCAGCAATTCTTGGATTAGGAGTTGGATAAGAACATGATGAGAAAATATACCAGCAATCTTGGTTGAATGAGCCTTCACCTGGTGTGCCATTTTTTCCAAACTCCTATGTAAGTATAAAGGTAAATTTAGTGGGATTTTTCCTGTGAAGCGGTTCATCAATTTGAAATGGTAAATCATGGCCCTGTTGTATCTCCCTTCACAAGTTATGTAGACCACAATGGCCTTCAGTAATTGCTGCCACCTCTCTTCTAGCCAAGATGATGGGACACTTTTCTTCCACACCACCCCTTATTATAGCTCAAAATGACACATCTCTACCTGTGACCACTTTCCCATGATTTTTTCGCACATCAACACTTCCATGACGACACTTCATGAAAGTCACTGAAAAACACCTAACTTGGAGGACCCATATCTAGAGTTTTGTAACTCCGTTTGAACTCAACTTTGCACCATTGGAAAGATATTTCATTTAGCTAAAACTTTCCAAAAGATAGAAAAGTCTAAAAATTCCCAAAAATACCTTTGAATTGATTTTTTTGATGTGTATGCGAGTTTCCTTAAGGAAACTCGCGTACGTACGCAACTTGCTATATATAATACTTGTGTACGCCTTAAATACATGACTTTATGCATTGCAACCTGCGTATACCTCCTCCTGTATGCGACTATTGTCTCTGCAACCTGCGTACACCTTTTGAAAATGTCAAAAAAATACGTATTTTGAAATTCGGGTAGTTTGGGTAGTTATGCAACTGACTCCTTCAGTTGTAACTACTTTGTTTTCAACCCTAACTCTTCATTAAGCATATAAATAGAGGTAGGGAGCTCCATGAGAGGAGACTTGAATCTTTGCATTGTTATGCTGGAGGATTTGGAGCTCTTTTTTCCCACACCTTTTCCCTAGAAGCATTCTCCTTGTGTTCCAGAGCTTGGAGGCTGAGTTCCTTGCAGAAGAGAAGCAGCAGAACCAGATCAAGGTTTCATGAGGTGCTAAACTTGAAGAGAAGGTATACTTGTACTTATTTTCAAGATAAATAAATATGTGATGTCCTTCTTCTTCCCAAATAATTTTTTAATGTGAGATTGAATCTCTATTTATCATTCATATTATGATGTTAATCAGATTATTATTTCAAGTTTATTTGATTGTCATTGCTTTATATGTGGTCATATTGGTTTGATGAAGGTATAATTCATTTTGCAAGTCTCTTGGAGCAAGAGGAGAAAGAGGAGCAAGAAGAGGATTGAAGGGCTGCTTGGATCAACCTTCTTTTGGCTAAGGTATGAACCATTCTAATCTCTGATCTTGCTTGTATTTACTTACAGAACCATTTGCACCCACCTTTCAACCCCAGTACATTGATGGCCTCTTAACCCCTAGCCATAGGATACTTTCCTTTACTAGGATAATTCATTTTGCAGGTCTCTTGGAGCAAGAGGAGAAAGAGGAGCAAGAAGAGGATTGAAGGGCTACTTGGATCAACCTTCATTTGGCTAAGGTATGGACCATTATAATCTCTGATCTTGCTTGTATTTACTTGCAGAACCATTTTCACCCACCTTTCAACCCCAGTATGTTGATGGCCTCTTAAACCCTAGCCATAGGATACTTTCCTTTACTATCCCATTCACATATTCTTAACGAGCCTGAAAGGACAAGTTTACTCAGCAGTCAAGTCTATTTTGAGGAGTCAGACCTAGGCCTAAAGAAACTCAATATATTTCCTGTGAAGTTTTAACAAGTCCAAAAATGTTAAATCACAGCCTCCTTACTGTTTTTAACGAGCTCGAAGGACAATTTGCACCCATTTACTTGCAGAACCATTTGCACCCACCTTTCAACCCTAGTACATTGATGGCCTCTTAAACCCTAGCCATAGGATACTTTCCTTTACAATAGAACTGGCGACTCCGTTGGGGACTGCCTTGTTTGTTTGGGTTTTCTATGTATTTCTTTTAGTATTTTTCATTGTTTTAGGTCTTTCTTGCCACTTAGGAACACTTTATAAGTCTGATATCATACTTCCCCTGCCTTCCTAAGGTATTTTTTGACCTTTTTTGTGATTTTTTCCACCCATACGCAAGTTGCAGACTGAACAGTCGCATGTCTGGTTTGGTACATGCGACTCTCTATACTGTCAACCCATGTATGATATGCGACTTGTTAGTGGTACAACCTGCGTGTTCTTGTACACGCGACTTGTTGTATTTTCAACCAGCATATGACACGCAACCTGTTAGTAGTGAAACTCGCGTATGCCCCTTTAAAAAATGTTTTTTTCTCTTTTGCGGTTTTTCTTCTGTTTGAAGGTTGTTTGGTAGGTCTTTTGGGGTCCTCTGCAGGTGCATGACTCTAGGGAGTTAGTGTCATCTCTTTTGGATGTTCTTTATCTATGTGGTAAGCCTTTTTACAGTGTTAAGGTTTTCTCTTTTCTCTTTCTCCCCAACCCCTGATTTTTGGCTTATGTTTTTGGTCAGCCTCTGTTAGTGATCTTTGTCTGAGTTCATAAGCTTGTTGGTGTTGGTTTCCTTCTTCCTTTGTTGGTTAACTTCACCATGCCAAAATAGTTGACTTGTCTTTTATGCAATCCTTCTTTCCAAGTAGGGTTTATACTGACTTTAGGGCATTCTAGAATGTGTTTGGTGGTTGTATAGCAGAGTTCCTTTTGCTTTGTTCTTGTTATCTGCATACTTTTGTTTGTAGGTAGTTTTTCTTTTGCATTTATAAAAGAAAAATAAAAAGAACATATAGTTGTTTAATATGCATGTAGATTAGAGTTTTGTCTTTGATGCACTACATATCATTATTTTTGAAAAAATAAAAAGAAATTGTTCTTTTGTGGCTTTCAAGTTTCTATTTGAAAAGAAAGAATAGTTTTTGCATTTTGCATTTCATTTATCTTTTCTTAGTCATTTTCTTTTAAATTTGAGTCAAAACACCACATAAGTTTCACACCATTTACCCTCTGACTAAAAACAACCCTTAAAATAAACAATATAATTTAAAAATTATTAGTAAGTTTTATTTTATAGGGTCATGCAGCAACTAGCTCAGGATAGACTTGTGGGATAGGGAGTTTAAACTCCCCACAAGTGTTTAAATTTTAGACGTAGTTGGCCAATCACTAGGTAAATCCTCTTCTATGTTGATTGTATCTGGGAAGCTCCTCTCAAACGAGAGTTAAGAATGAGGCTGCATGGAGGCTTGGACTGAGAAGATGACCCTCTAATTCCTTGTCAAAGCGTAGATCAAGGTTTTTGTGTATCTAAGGATTCTGTCTTAGACAGGGTTTCGGGCTTTGCTACCCTGCCCATGTGTATGAACCAGGATTGCGACTATCCCCCCAGACTACCAATATAGTTAAGGTATCCTTTAGTCTCTTTGACATCTAGGTTTCATACACAGGTACACCGAAAGGCTATTTCTGGTTGATCTTTGATGGGCTTGGTGTTAGGTTTAAAAACGAGCATCATTAAATAACAATATGTGAGAAAATAAAAATTGCAAGAAACATTTAAGATAGACACACAATATACCCTGGAAACCCCATGCGGGGAAAACCAGCACCAATAATGATCTTCATTACATGGCCAAAACCGGCCATCCAGGCCAAGTGAGCTAGTCACTGCTCACCTCCAGGCCATTTTACAATGGAGCCTCCTCAAGCCTTATAAAGGCTTAATCACATGTAATACCATGGGACAATACCATGGGCTACAACAAACCATGTGCAAGACCTAAACCACCTTTGACTCAATCCCGATTCAAGGTTAACCCTACTAATCCCCTCTTTAAACTTGACTTGGAGTAATCACCAACTCCCCTCAAATATTTACCGAGGAATCTTACATACACCCTCCTATCACCTAGGTCTATCTACCGACTTTACCGGTGAGTTACCAGGGGTATGCATGCCTTACCAGGTATTACAGCCATATGCCCATTTACATGCAAAATGCTCCATTACATTTTTTTTCATGTGCCTTCATGGTGACTACACCATCACCATCTGTTGCTTCATCCTCTCGCTTTTCATGCTCGCTTCCTTGCTCATCTTTAGCCATGCTCCCTTTTTACCTACATCCAAACTTTGTCATTAATGTCCATATAAAGAAAAATCCATCTACCAGATTACATGGGTCATCAGTCGCTGTAACCGCCGGTTCTCTGGGAATTCTCTTCACATACATGGCTCATCAATATTGGTCCCAAAACCAAGATTAAACCATCTCACATTTCTCCTGTAATCGAAGACTCAACCCTCTAATCCACATCAAGCTAGGCTACGAGTACACCTACCACCCTCGTACCTACCTAGTGATTCATTCCACACTTGATGCAACATCCCTTCTTTGCGCATAAGAGGGATACCTTGTGCTTTTAGCATCCAGAGAAATCCAAACTTGCCTATGGCTAAGTTTCACATGGACCAAAAAAATTACTGCTAGGGTGTCAAGTACCACCAAACATGCACCCCACAATTTGATTCAACATAGAAACACCAACGTGCATAACCAAGCCAAACCATGGCTTTGATACCAGTTGTTAGGTTTAAAAATGAGCATCATTAAATAACAATATGTGAGAAAATAAAAATTGCAAGCAACATTTAAGATAGACACACAATATACCCTGGAAACCCCATCCGGGAAAAATCAGCACCAATGAATATCTTCATTACATGGCCAAAACCGGCCATCCGGGCCAAGTGAGCTAGTCACCGCTCACCTCCAGGCCTCTTTACAATGGAGCCTCCTCAAGCCTTATAAAGGCTTCATCACATGCAATACCATAGGGAAATACCATGGGCTACAACAAACAATGTGCCCAAACCATGTACTAGACCTAACCACCTTTGACTTGATCTCAAGTCAAGGTTAACCCTAAAGGCTATTTCTGGTTTCATACACAGGTACACCGAAAGGCTATTTCTGGTTGACCTTTGATGGGCTTGGAAGGTAACCCCGATAGAAGGTGTGGGATGGCAGTGGGTGATTCCTCTACATGTGCCCAAGAACATCTATAGGGATGCCAAGTAACTGTCTCTCAGCTTTTTTTTGGAAATCGTATCTTATACTTGTTTGTCTGTTTGATTTTAGGAATTTTTTAGTGAGTGCTGTGTGGTTTGTCTGTACTTAGTGTACCTTTAGGTATGTTCTTCGTAATTTGGTTTCCTATCAACCTCATACTTTGTCTCCTAGTTTTAAAATGTGGCTAACACCCCTTTGAACACCAACCAAGAGATCCCCATGCTGGGAACTCCTTATACTATTCCTCTCACAGGGAATGCTGGTGTTCCTTTGATGGCCACCTTGAATCTGCCTGGATTCACCCTAGGGCTACCGGTGTGGTTGTTTTCTGCTCCAACTTCCCTGAATGCTCCTGATGCTTCTCAAGTAAGCTCCTTATATCAAGGGAATCAAAACACTACTTCCCCTTCACCTGTGGTTGATTCTCCTACTCCTTCTGCCTCATGCGGTGAAAGTACTGATACTAGTAACCGACAGTCTAAACGGAGTAAAAGAAGAAGGAATAGGAAGAAGGCACATAAGAAAGGGGGCACCCGTTCAACCTCTACAAGTCAAGTTGAACCTCACCACCCAACCTCTGTAGTTCATGCTAGGGGCACCTATCCAACCTATGTAGGTCATGTTGGATATAAGCACTCAACCTCTGCAAGTCAAGTTGATCTTCACCATCCAGCCTCTGTTGATCATGCTAGTGGGATCCTTCAGACATTTCCAGGTCACGTTGAATCCAATCACTTAGCCTTTGTAGTTCATGCTGAGGGCACCTGTTCAACCTTTGATGTTCAAGTTGAACCTCCCCATCCAAGCTCTATAAGTCATGTTGGATCCATCCACCCAGCCTCTAAAGTTCATGCTAGGGGCACACACTCAACTACTGCAAAGCATGTTGATCCTAGCCATTCAGCCTCTAGTGGTGCCCGTTCAACCTCTGCAGGTCATGTTGGACCCAGTCTCTCAGCCTCTACAAGTCATGTTGAGGGAACTCTCTCATCCTCTACAAGTCATGCTGGGGGCAGTCTTTCAGCCTCTATGGTTCATGTTGGAGACAATCCGTCAGCCACTGCAAGTCATGTTGACATTGTTGAAAATACTTCTCGTTCAAAACACAAGCCTAATTTTCCTTGTAAGATTTGTGAGGGAGACCACCTTACTTATAAATTCCCTTCCATTGTGGAGGTGCGAAGAGTTTGGTTTCATGATCATTCCATTTTTTAACATCCTAAAGTTTTTCAACAACCAGCCTCTCTTAGTCAGGTTGGACCCAGTCACCCGGCCTCTGGTGGTCATGTTAGGGGAAAAATCTCGGCCTCTGTAGGTCATGCTGAGAAAAAACAGTTAACCACTTCTATTCATGTTGATAAAACTATTCGTTTGAAGTGCAAACTTAAGTTCCCTTATAAGCTATGCGAGGGAGATCATGTTACTCACCAATGCCCTGCTATCGCAGAGGTGCAAAGAGTGTGGTCCAAGACTCAAGAATTTCCTTCTCCTAAACAACCTACTCAACCTTTGGTTGATGAAGTGGTAAAACCAATCTCAGCTTTGGTCGATCCCACTCTTCTTTCAGAGAGTGATCCTGATGTGATTGAACCAATGTCATCTTTGGTCAATCCCACTCTCTCTTTGGAGAGTGACTTTCATGAAGCGGTTGAATCAATTCCATTGTCGATCAATCCCACTCTTCCTTTGGAGAGTGAAGTGTCTGCTAGTCACATTTTCTTCACTGCCAGTTTAGAACTTAGTGAACAAGGGGGCATTGAACTCACTTCGGCTGAACCCCCACCAAGCTCTCGGATTGCTTCCTTTGATTGGGATAGCCTAGTTGAGCCATGCCTTCCTTCTGCTGCACCTTTCTAGATAAAGGTCAAAGTTGAATCATACACGATTGCTTGTTGTATTGTTGATGAAGGAGCCTCAGTTAGTATCTTGACTACTTGTGCTTGGCGAGGCATGGGATCTCCCAGCCTTGTGTCGACTGCTAGTCAGTTACTGGCATTTGATAGAAGAACTTGTATAGCCTTGGGAATTCTTGCTCAAACACCTGTTACTTTGGGTGGGAAGTCTATCTTAGTTGACTTCATGGTGATAGAATATTCCTTGGACTTCAATATGCTCCTTGGAAGTGATTATGTCTATGCCATGCAAGCAGTGGTGTTAACATTATTTCATGTGATGTACTTTAATCATGGAAAAGAAATTGTCACTATCAATCAATTGGATTTTCTTGATCCTTCTCCTGACCCAAATAGAGACCGGGTCTTTCCTTTATCAATTTCCAATGTTTCTATAGACACTACCCCGCCATAGGTGAGCTATGTGGCCTCATGTCCTTTTCGTTCAATTGCTACTGAGAATCAACCTCTGTTTTCATGCTTACCTTCCCGAGACTTGGTCCCAGCAGTTGACCTGGTGATTCATCCTATACAGGCTATGGAGCCCGCTCTCCACTCTATCGATCCATTTGAAAGTTTAGACATGTTTTCTATCTCGGATGATCTTCTTCCTTCGAATCAAGTTTTCCTAGAGTCTTTGATACAGTCTGATCTTCTATTGGATGTTGGTTCAGTTGTGACTAATTCTAACCCTGATTTGCCTAGTAATCCTGACCTTTCTTATTATGTTGGTCTTATTGAGTCTTTTGACTCTTCCTTTGAACAACAAGTTAGTGATCCTAATGAGTTTGATTTTTCTTATGAATTTTTCAACTCCTATGATATGGAGTTTGTTTCTGCAGACTCTATCTCCCTTGTTGATTTTTTCTCTCTTTCTAAGGTTGATCTTATTGATTATAAACCCTCGAGCCTTGGTGCTATAGAATCTTCTTTGGTTGATTCTGCCTTGACTTTCCCTTTTGTAGAAGATAGCAAAGTCACATGTGTTTCTGCCAAAGTGACCCGCATCAGACTGTTCTTCTAAATATGATCCTGGTGTTGTTGTTTCTTGGAGACAGGACTCTTAGTTGGATTCACAACTGTTTACTGGCCTTGTATTGTTGTTCAAGTTGTAACTGCATTTGTAAGTGCCCTGCTCATGATTATGATCCTGATGTCGACTTCCACGCTTTTAGCTCATTGTATAAGACCTCATCTATGTTCTCATTGCCGCTAAGCCTTGTATCATTTTTCCTTTGTAGCTTGACACCTTTTACCTTGAGGAGACGTTCCCTGAGTGCCTTTACCTTGCTCATGTTCCTTGCATTATGCATACGTATGTTCCTTGTGCTTGGAAATAGTTTCTCCTGCCTATGACACTCGCCTCCTCACATTTAGAGCATTCTTTCTGCTCTCCTTCAAGCTCATTAAAAACAGTGAGGCTATGAATTGACTTCTTCGAACTTGTTAAAACTTCACAGGAAAGATATTGAGTTTCTTTAGGCCCATGTTTGCATTCTCAAAATAGACTTGACTACCAAGTAAAATTGTCCTTTCAGGCTCATTAAGAATATGTGAATGGTCTTGTAAAGGAAAGTATCCTATGGCTAGGGTTTAAGAGGCCATCAATGTACTGGGGTTGAAAGCTGGATGCAAATGGTTCTCCAAGTAAATACAAGCAAGATCAGAGATTAGAATGGTTCATACCTTAGCCAAATGAAGGTTGATCCAAGCAGCCCTTCAATCCTCTTCTTGCTCCTCTTGCTCCTCTTGCTCCAAGAGACCTGCAAAATGAATTATACCTTCCTCAAACTAATATGACCACATATAAAGCATTGATAATCAAATAAACCTGAAATAATAATCTGATTAACATCATAATATGATCATAAAGAGAGATTCAATCACACATTGAACAATTATTTGGGAAGAAGAAGGACATCACATCTTTATTAATCTTGAAAACAAGTACAAGTATACCTTCTCTTCAAGTTCGACACCTCACGAAACAATGATATGGTTCTGCTGCTTCTCTTCTCCAAGGAACTCAGCCTCCAAGCTTTGCAACACAAGGAGAATGCTTCTAGGGAAAAGGTGTGGGAAAAAAGAGCTCCAAATCCTCCAGCATAACAATGCAAAGCTTCAAGTCTCCTCTCATGGACCTCCCTACCTCTATTTATATGCTTAATGAAGAGTTAGGGTCGAAGAAAAAGTAGTTACAACTGAAGGAGTCAGTTGCATAACTACCCAAACTAGTCGAATTTTAAAATACGTATTTTTTTTACATTTTATGGAGGCGTATGTGGGTTGTAGAGAAAACAATAACGTACACGAGGAGGCAAACACAGGTTGCAATGCAAAAAGTCGTGTATTTAAGGCATACGCGAGTATTATATATAGCAATTCACGTACATACACAAGTTTCCTTAAGGAAACATGTGTACACATCAAAAAACTCATTTTAAGGGTATTTCTGGGCATTTTCAGACTTTTGTGTCTTCTACAAAGTTTTAGCTAACTGAAATATATTTCCAACATTGTAAAGATGAGGTCAATTGGAGTTACAAAACTCCAAATATGGGTCCTACAAATTAGGTGTTTTTTTAGTGACTTTTAGTGACTTTCATGAAGTGTCGTCATGGAAGTGTTGACATGCGACGAAATCATGGGAAAGTGGTCACAAGTAGAGATGTGTCATTTTGAGCTATAACGCCCCTCTATGATCAAGTTTCAGATAAGATATAAACTCTACATCCTTTGGAATGGTGGCTTTAAACCACTTCTCCCCAGTGCTAGGGAGTTCAGTCATTTCAGCAATTAGGGTTTCATCTATCAGAAATTATTCCTTACCTATAATTACCTTGGATCCATCGAAAGAGAGAGAAAATGCCTCAGCCACTTGCTGGTGTGAACCTTGAATTTTCTCACAAAACTTATAGTAGCCAACATCCTTGAAGAACTGACAAACTTCTGGATGTGCCTCTAGGTAGCTGATGTCTCCCAAATCTTGCCTGAGAGCAGGCCCTCCCTTCTTCATTTTTTGAATTTTACTCCTAGGTACCTACAAAAATCAATTCAAGTTTTGTGGAAGAGTGCTTTTAGCAGGCTAAGTCTTAGAGATGGTTTCTGGTGGTGAGAATTTCTATAATCAAAGGTGGAGTGTACTGAAGGGTTGGTCGCTGATTATGAGGGTTTTTAACTACATGAGTGATGCTTAGGTTAGAGGATGATGGATTTGGTTGATGTTTTCGAGACCCCCTTCCCAACAATTATGTTTAAAGCAACCTAGATACCCAGTGGAAATCTTCTGTAGTTCTTTGGAAAGATGGAGGGAAGAGTAAGGTTTCCAATCACATCAGTCCTCATCAACTGAACAATGACCTCCTCAATCATTTACTTGCTCCTTTGATGCATTCTCTTGTATTTTCGGTGGTTTATCATGGCCTTTGATGATCGTTGTTCCGCTAATGAGCCTTGATTTGATAGGTTTCCAATCGTTTTCTTCTTTTCACATTTTCAGCGGTTAAGGGCCCTCAGGACATTGTCTGCTAGCCACCAAAAACAAGGCTTTCGGTGGCTAATGAAATGCGTACCTATTCGCCTAAGCCACCGAAACCGATTTCCAAATGGTGTTGTAAAACTTGTCTTTCGATGGATTGTGGTCTCTCTGGATATCTCCTTTTAAACACCGAAAGACAAGCCTTTCAGTGGCTAATGAACCATCAGAGATTTCACCTAAGCCACCAAAACCACTTTTTCCCCAGTGCCTTTTACCTGCTTTCGATGGTCAACTCCCTCCTTCAACTATTCTCTAAGCTGCTGAAACCAACACTTTTCAGTGGATAATGAGTTGTTTGAAGGTCTCACCTAAGGCATCGAAAGTTCTTTTACCAACTAATCTATCGGGCCAACTTTTGGTGGTTAAACTTTATCCTGCGTTAAACTGCTAGCTGCTGAAACAAAGCTTTTCGGTGGCTAATGAGCTGTTAAGAACCCTGCCTAAGCCACCGAAAGCTAAAACTTCCAATTTTCTCAAATATAGAAAAACCAGAGACCCTCAATTTGTTATTCATCTTTAAATCTTTCACAACATGACTTGAATTCTTCATCCTATCAAAATAAATTTATTTTGGGAGATAACATCTAGCTCCTACTTGGGTATGGGAATCCCCCTGTGAGGTCCCAAGAACCCCAAACCAAAATGCCTTTCCTTGAAAACAACTAAAAAACTTAACACTATCATTTATTGTTCCATTGGGCATGGAGTTTATTCTGTAAGAAAAAACAACCTACTAACTAATAATCTACAATAACAAGGCCTCAGAGCCTCAAATAAAATAGAGTTTTAGAAATCACCCATTCACTGGGCCATAAAACACCTCTTCCCCTTCCAGATTCTGCAATTTGAAGGTGTTGTTCTTCTGTACCTGAGCTATCACAAAAGGGCCAATTCACAGAGAGTCAAAATTTCCATGTTTTCACTTGTCCTTCCTGACAATATCCCACTTGAGGATCCAATATCCAACCTTAAAGTTGTCCACTTTTGCCCTTTTGTCAAACATGACCTTGATCTTCTGTTGATGGGCTTCTGATTTTCCTATCACTTGTTCCTTGATTTGTTGCAACTCCACCAAATCCATCATCCTCCTTACCATATCATTTGGTTCATCTTCCTCCTCCTGAAAGAATTTTTCCACTGGAAGAATCAGCTGAATGGGAAAAATGGCCTCAATACCATAAACTAATTTCAATGGAGAAGTCCCTATAGATATTTTGTCTATTACCCTATCATCCCATAAAGCAAACTTTAGCTTAGAATCCCAACTTTTTTTATTTGTCTCCAATAGTTTTCTGATGATCCTGACTAGGATTTTGTTAGATGACTTAGCCAGGCCATTGCTGTGAGGATAATAGGATGTGGAATGCACTAGCTAAATGCCCATTGACTCACACATTTTAACCAATGCCTCGGCTTTGAAATCTGGTGCATTATCAGTCACTAACCTTACTGGGTAGCCAAACCTGATAAAGATATTCTCATATAAAAAATTCATGATGACATGATGAGTTGCATTCCTGGTAGGTACTGCCTCTATCCACTTGGTAAAGTAGTCTATGGCTACTCATATCCATTTATGCTTCCCACTAGATGAGGGATTTATTTCACCTATGAAATCCAGACCCCATTGCTGGAAAGGCCCATTCACTACAACAGGCCCTCACAAAGGTACACACATCAGCAAAAAGGACTGGCCAATAGTATCCTTCCCTCAAAATCTTATGGGTTATGGTCTTCCAGTAATGATGGCCTCCACATGTGTTGGAATGAAAGTGATGCATGACCTGAACTGATTCTTCTTTATCTAGACACCTCAACAAAACCCCAGACAGATCTTTCCAATACAACAGTTTATCAACTATACAAAATTTTACATACTTTAGTTTAAGAGCTCGTGCTTGATTTGGAGTGATACTAGGAGGAACTTCTAATTTTTCTAGAAAATGAATAATACCTTAGTACCACTCACATGAAGACAAGTTTTCAGCCACTTGTTGAATGTCATTTTGATCCTGAACTACTTCTGCTGCTACTACAGTTTGCAATTTTACTGAATTGACACAAGTGAAGTTTGTCCCCATTAGTTCACAGTTTTCTTTAGCCATGAGTTTGGCCAGACCTTGGCCTTTTACTAGCTTATTGGGCTTCACCTCTATATCAAACTCAATAATATTGGAAATCCATTTAGCTATCTTTCCATCCATGTTAGGCTGAGTCAAAACATCCTTCACGGGAGTTGAAGGGACATAGGCAAGGACTTTTGCATGTAGAATGTAAATCCTAAAGGTTTTCAATGACTTGATTAGCACATAATCTTGTTTCTCAATGGGATCATACTTCAGCTCAGCATCCGTCAATGTCTTACTGAAGAATGCAATTGGATGATTGAGACCTTCATCATCTTTTTGTAATAGTACAGCTGTCACTGTGTCATAGGATGCAAAGGAGAATATGTAAAAACTCTTGGTATAGTTTGAACTAATCAGGGTTGGGGATTCCATGATAGCCTTCTTGATGTCTTCCAAAGAGCTTCTTTCCTGGTCAGTTCATTTGATTTCTGCATCCTTTTTCAACATAGCTGTTATGTGCTTTACTAGCTCAGAAAAGTTAGGGATGAACCTCCTCACAAAATTTATCTTTCCTAAAAAGGACTGAATATCCCTTTTTGACATAGGTATGGACAGCTTCTGGATTGCTTCAACCCTAACCAGATCAATATTCACACCTTCAGCTGAGACTATGTGACCTAGGAGTTTCCCTTCACTGAGTGCAAATTGGGACTTCTTAGGGTTGAGTGATATCCCAAACCTCCTGCATTTCAGAAATACCCTCCTCAAGTGCTGCAAATGTTCATGATGGCTGTGAGAGTAAACAGTTAGGTCATCTAGGTATATAAGCACAAATTTATCTTTCAATCCTACAAAATCTAGGTCCATGGCTCTCTGAAAAGTGGCCCCAACATTCATCAGTCCAAACGGCATTTTGGCATACATGAAAGTTCCCCAGGGAGTGGTAAAAGCAGTCTTCTCTTGGTCATCAGGGTGCACAGCAACTTGGTTGTATCCAGAGAAACCATCCACAAATGACATGACACTAGCCCCTGAGACTCTTTACAAAAGGTGCTCCATCTTAGGTAGTGGATAGTTGTCCTTTTTGGAGCACTTGTTCAGGGTTCTAAAATCCACACATAACCTAATATCCCCGTTCTTCTTCCTTACCACCACTAAGTTTGCAATCCACTTGGAATACCTAAGGGGAATTATGATTTTGGCTTTGAGGAGCTTATGGATTTCTTTTTCAATTACATGTAGTAGGAGAGTACTGATGGATCTCAGCTTCTGTTTGAAAGGGATGGTGTCCTTCTCCAAAGGAATCCTATGTTGGATGATATTGGTGTCATAGGTTTTTAGGTCACTATACTCCCAGGAAAATATATCAACAAATTATTTTATCATGCCACAAAATTTGGACCTTTGATCAACAGTCAACTCAGTGGACAGATTTATAAGTTTTGGATGGCTTTCGCTACCTATGTTTTGCTCTTGGATAGTAGGGTATTACTCCTTTTTGGAAGGCTTGAGAGGGATATCATTATAATAAAAAATCTCTTTCAGGGGTACCAAACCCCGAGGTATATAATTGTTGGGTAATTGGACAATATTTTGAACAGCTACTTTATCTTTCAACTTGGGCTGTTGGGATTCTTCCATGTTTAGGTTTTCTTGATCTATATTCATATCAGAGAATTCATCTACTAGCTGAAGGAATTTACTAAGCTCATCATCAAAATTTTACATTATCTGGCAAGGAAGGTCTGTACTTGAGCTGAATATCATAGCTGAGCTTAGGAGGTAAAGGAGGAACAAACAAACTTGCAGATACAGCCAGGGAATCAGCCAGGTGATTCAAAGCCCTAGGTATATATGACACTTCAAAAAACATAAAGGAGTCTCTGAGTTTCCATACCTCATCCCTATAAGCCTTTAGTCTGACATTTTTTGCTTGAAAGGTGTTGTTGACCTACTATATAATAAGATCTGCATCTCCAAATATTTTCATGCACATGATCCCCAACTCCTTGGTAGCTTTCACTCCTAACAACAAGGCTTCATATTCTACTAAATTGTTAGTGGTTTTAAAATCGAGCTTATAAGACAGATGAATATTCTCTTTGGTTGGAGAGATCAATACTACACCTAAACCTGCTAAGTTTTGAGTGCTATACCCATCAAAATACATGCTCTAGACTGATGTGGTCACTTCTTCGGGTTGCTGATAGGCCGGCTTGGTAAGATGGACTGGTGTTTGCTGAGAATTGTATATTTAAAGAATGCATGACCCAAAATATGTGTCTACTGTATAGATGGGGTAGTTCACTGAATTCTTTTCATTGCTTATGATGTAGGCAAGCTGATTCTCTTTGTAAAGCCTCTTGGTCTCCCCTCCAAACATTGGGATTGTAGCATATGTAAGGTCCATCTGAAGGGTGCCACCTATCCTTTTTCTCCATGATCGAGACAGTAAGAGACCAAATTTAGGAGGTATATCAGCCACTACAATGTCCATCATGATTCTTTTTGAGGGTAAGTGAGATAGGTTTACAACAAGGTCTTTGATGAGGCTGAAGCACTTGACCTTTCTGGAGTCAAAGGAGAATAGATCATGGTAGGGTTTTGTAATGCTGAGACCAAGCTCATCCATCAAATCTTTTGGCATTAGGTTATGGGAAGCTCCTGAGTCCAGCAAATAGTTATGAAGGACTTTATCATGGATATTCAAGGATATGTAGAAAGGTGGGAAAGAATCCTTTAGATATTTGATCATAGGTCCTAGGGTTACAATAGGTTTATCATCTTATAGATTGACAAAGTCAATATCAATATGTATCTTTGGCTAAAGAGAATTCAGTATGGAAGACTTGAATGCATCATTTTTCATTAGCTCGATTAATGGGAAAGGGATCTTCAATTTCTGAATCTTTGACTCAAGGTTGAAAGAATAATGCAGTCTATTAGGAAACCTTACCTCATCTACTGGATATTTGAGTTGGATAGGATCAGGGCTTGATGAATGTACTGGTTTTTGCAATGGTTTGGGAATGATGGCCATTTTCTTTG
Organism: Pseudotsuga menziesii; assembly: GCA_001517045.1. NCBI lineage: Eukaryota > Viridiplantae > Streptophyta > Pinopsida > Pinales > Pinaceae > Pseudotsuga > Pseudotsuga menziesii. Next base: position 302,268 of record LPNX011118107.1, read on the forward strand.
GTAAAATAGTAGCATTTTTAGCTGGTGCAACAGGCCGCTTTGCAGGAACAACATTCCTCTTATGGGGAGCAACCAGTATCGACCTCAGATTATACCCTCCTTGACCATCTTCCTGATATACTGCTTCTTCACTGATCTGCTCATCAATTAGGGCTTCCTCATATTTTTCCTGTGTCAGAAAAGAATAGTCAACTTCATCTTCCATGCAGTGGATGTTGTCCTCAACCTCTCCTTCTTCCTGAATGAACTCTGGTTCTTCTTCTAGTACAACATTCTGAAAAGGAGCTCTAATTCTCTAATATTCCCCTTGATTCCTTTCCCTTCTGAGGATCTAAACTGGGGGGTTGCCTCTTCTGTAAGGGAAAAAATTAGGGTTTCGGGGAACAAAATCACTTGGCCCTTTACCCCTCACAGGTATCTTCTCTTGGTACTTTAGCTTAGACATTTCAGCAGTAAAGTTATCTAACAGTTTGGTCATTTTGTCAATCTTGTTCTCTGATGAAGAAGCCCCAATAGGGTTTGTTGTCTTCTTCTTCCTATCTATCTTTCCTTTGACCTTCTGAGATGCCACAATGTTAGATTCTACCTCTAGGGCAGCATCCTGCATGAGTGATAAGGAGGCATACCTCCTCTCTCTGAGAAGTAGCCAGAAATTAGAGTCAAGGGAAATTGCATATGTTATTCTGGCCGAGGTATCAGTGGGCTTGATCTCAGTGGGGATATTTCTATACATATTGTTGAACCTCTTGGTGAAGTTGGAGACATACTCCCCATTCTCTCTTTTCAAGTTGCTAAACTCGGTGATATAATAGAGGTGGTATCTCTTCTCTCCCCAATGCTTTAGAAATATGTCATCTAGGGCTTCAATGCCTGCTACTGATCCATCAAGTAGTTATTTGAACCATTTCCTAGCTTGACCATCTAGGCTTTCAACAAAAACCCTAGTCCACACATCTTCCTGTTCTACGTTAATGTTTTCAGCATAACTGTAGAATGCCTCTAGATGTTCTTCAGCTGTGAAATCTCCCTCTCCTGTAAATTTAGGCATGTATTTGAGATAATCTCTAGTGGGAATGGCTAAGAGGGGGTTAGGCAAATTTAGGGGGGCATACCTAGCTACTAGGATCCTTTCCATTTTGGTCAGAGGGGCAGCCATATTGGAAATGGGTATGGAAAGGGTGGAGGAAGGTACTACTAGTGTAGGTGGTAGTTAAAAGGGTGATGGTGGTAAACTGATCGCAATGGAGTCATCAAGGATTGGATCTTCACAAGCAGCAGTGTTTGAAGATGCCCAAACCCTAAAATTTTCTGATGTATTTATAAATTCCTGAGAGTTAAATGTTTCAGCAAAAGAAATAATAGCAGAAATATTTCTTAAAATACCTAATGTAGCTTCCTTTGCAGCACTGCTGGTCTGCCTTAGTGAAGCCCTAGCTCTTCTTAGAATCTCTTCTGGATCTGAAATAGGTGTTGCTGGTGGCCCTTGAGGGTTTGCTCTGGTACTTGGTCTTCTTGAAGCCACCTTATTTCAATGGAGTCTCCATATAGATGATTACAACTAGAATAGTGTCCAGACTTTGTCTATCATCAAAGCAGTATCTATGTCGTCTCCCATGGAAGCTCAGCTTAAGTATCCTCTCCCCAGTAACGTTGCCAATTTGTTATCACTCTAGGAAACTCCTTTAGGTTTCAGCTCAAGGATGCCCGGTAACTTAAATGTTTTTATGTTTTCTAAGTGGATCAAGTCAGGTGACCTACAAGACCTCACACTCTCAAGACATGCATGAAACTCAATCAGGGATAAGACTTCTAACTACCAGTGTTCAGAGGTTTGATAATATGGTGCAGAGATGGAGAAGTTATCATGCTAGAAGATCCATACATAAAACAGATATATATATAAATGGCTAATCATAACAATGAAAGTACTTATAATTCAAATCATCAATATGCCAATAGGATGACAGCTATCACACATCAATTAACCTGAATAAACCTAAATAACACATTCAAGCATAAGCACTGAATAGACAAGAAATGGAAGCTGAACATATGATAGCAAAAGAGCTTATTTTAGGTCATGAGCAATATGAGAAGCTTGACAATAGTAATGATCTACAAGTCCCCGAAGTCAAACCTTTACAATAACATAACTCTTAGGCTTTATAGCCTTTACAAAAATATTCAGATCCTGAAAAATTGGATCTGATTTACTAAAAATAGACAAAATAATTGCTTTTTCATAATTAGGTCGAAAACCCTAATTTAACTACTAGTATATCTAACTGTAGAACTCGTTCACTATTTGAACCTTCTGATAACTAAAGTGAGTACTGGAAATAACTACCATTGGCCCTCTGCTGGATAAGTCACTTTTTTACTTAGACAGTTTAGTGTTGGTGACCCTTTTTTCCTTTATGTCACTGCAAAACTAAAGCATACCTTCCGTAATGTTGTTCTTCAGCGCCCTTCATCTTTATACTTTGTCCCTGAGCTATTCATGTTTTCCCAAAACTGGTCCTTCGTGCCAAAATTTGATCTTATGCCTCTTTCCTGCTTTCGGTGGTTAAGAGGTCAAAATATCGAAACTGTTAGCTGCCGAAAGCACTGCTTTCGGTGGCTAATGAACTGCCTCAGTGTCTGCCTAAGCCACTGAAATCCTTGTTTTTCAAAAAATTCTTAAGCCACCTCCAAAATCATTCTTTCAAGTTTGTTTGCTTATCTTTTTATTCAGCAGGCTCTCTGTTAGGAAGGTTAACAACAGCTTGGCTTGATTATGGAGGCTGAAGGCTTACTACAGCTGCAGCTAGGGTTTCCAATGTGAGGTGAGTGCTAGGGTTTGTCTTGGCCTCCTTAATATGCATCCTCTAAATCCTAATAATTCTATACAGCCTTGTGTTGTCTTTCAGGTATCTTTTTTTTAGTCTTTTTAGAAAAAACATACATTTCTCTCATCTCTAGGTAAGAGTTGTGCAGCAACTTATTCCTCCTAGTCAATGTAGCATTGTTTTTCTTTATTTCTCTTTCTAAAATTTCCATCTCATACACTTTCCTCAACAACTAATTTATCCTTTGCGTCTTGGGCTTGCTATAGGAATCCTTCTCTACCGGTTCATGTTGCTCTTTTGGTGTAGGTGATGGGAGTTCTTCAATCTCTGCTACAACTTGCAATGCTAGATTAGCACCTTCCTCTCTTTCCTCTTCTGAATCTGAGTAGGGCAGGTTCAAAATGTTCCCACTATGTGTTGTGACTTCATGTCCCTTTTCACTGAAATCCAGGTTTCTTTTGACCTTCTTGGCTTTAGAAGAGGAAGGAGGTTGTTCTGTTGTTATTGGGGATATAGCCCTTCTCTTCCTTATCCCAATCCTTGGTGTGCTAGACTTTTTAGAAGGAGACTTCCCATTTTCTTCTAGCTGTAGACCTATTTCAAAGCCATTCCAAAACAAGAAGTATTCCCATGCCATATTTCTCCTCTTCAGCAATTCTTGGATCAGGAGTTGGATAAGACCATGATGAGACAATCTCCCAGAAATCTTGGTTGGCTGAGCCTTCACCTGGTGTGTTTTTGCCAAGCTCCTGTGTAAGTAGAAAGGTAAATTTAGTGGGAATTTTCTTGTGAAGTGGTTTATCAATTTGAAATGGTAAATCATGGCCCTGTTGTATCTCCCTTCACAAGTTATGTAGACCAAAATGGCCTTTAGTAGTTGCTTTCACCCCTCTTCTAGCCAGGAGGATGGCACACTTTTCTTCCACACCACCCCTCTATGTTTAGGCTTCAGATAAGATCTGAACTCTACATCCTTTGGAAAGGTGGTTTTAAACCACTTCTCCCTAGTGCTAGGGAGTTTATTCACTTCAGCAATTAGGTTTTCATCTATTAGAAATTATTTCTTACCTATAATTGCCTTGGAGCCATCGAAAGAGAGAGAAAATGCCTCAGCCACCTACTGGTGTGAACCTTGAATTTTCTCACAAAACCTATAGCTGCCAGCATCCTTGAAGAACTAACAGACTTCTAGATGTGCCTCCAGGTAGTTGATGTCTCCCAACTCTTGCCTGAGAGTAGGCCCTCCCTTCTTCATTTGTTGAATGTTACTCCTGGGTGGCTGCAAAAATCAATTCAAGTTCTATGGAAGAGTGTTTTTAGCAGGCTGAGTCTCGAAGATGGTTTCTGGTGGTGAGAATTTCTATAATCGAAGGTGGAGTGTACTGAAGGATTGGGAGTTGATTATGAGGGTTTTTAACTGCATGAGTGATGCTTAGGTTAGAGGATGATGGCTTTGGTTGATGTTTTCGAGACCCCTTTCCTAACAATTATGTTTAAAGCAACCTGGATACCCAGTGGAGATCTTCTGTAGTTATTTGGATAGATGGAGGGAAGAGTAGGGTTTCCAATCACATCGGTCCTCATCAGCTGAACAATGACCTCCTCAATCATTTACTTGCACCTTGATGTAGTCTCCTATCTTTTTGGTGGTTTATCATGCCCTTTGATGATCGTTGTTACGCTAACGAGCCTTGATTTTATAGGTTTCTAACCGTTTTCTTCTTTTCACCTTTTCAGGGGTTAAGGGCCCTCAAGACATTGTCTGCTAGCTACTGTAGCTAGGGTTTTACCCCTAGCTTGTGCGAATGAGCACCTACTAAGGAGAATGGATTCCTTAGTAGCAGTTCAATAATATGTGAAATAAAAGATGCTAAACAGTAATAAAAATTAATCTAAACATGTTCATGAAGCAAAACAACAAAAAGTAAAGAATGATTTTTTTATTGATCTGACCTCCAATGTGAAGGTTGGTGAAGCCCATTGCATTGATCCGAGAGGTTGCTCCAAGCTCCAGCTGCTCCTTCTCTTTCTCCAATGGTGGAAATGGGACAAATGGGGCTCTCACGGTGAAAGTAGCTCAAGGGTGAGCTAGGGTTTCAAGAGCAATTTTGGCAGAGGTAGGATACTTGTGATTGTGGATCTGAAATAAGGGGTCTCCATCACTTATTTATAGTGGTGGAGTGTCGGTTTAGGGTTAGGGTTTCAGCTGTTTAGGGTTTTTTCCTCATTTTCCTCATTATTTTATATTTTTTCTTCCTTTTTGGAGATTTTTGCTTTTCTGGAGGAATTTTGGATATTTTTGGAGAAAAAGAGGGTTTTATGGCCTTTTGGAGGCATTTTAAGCCTTTTGGAGGCTTTTTAGATGGTTTTATGGGTTTTTGATGGAAATATGGTAGGAAAATGGACAAATGAGCCATGTAATGGGGTAGATGAGGTAGTGAACCCTTTTTGTGTGTTAACAGATTACCCCCTGATGTGCAAGGGCAGGAGCTCATCATATGGCCGATGGACATCATAAGTCATATTCATTTTTCCTGGGGTGTGGAGAAGAGAAGGAACCAACTGAAGCCCGGAACGACGATCTCGAACCAACTGCAAGGAATGAAAAGTACATAACCTCAATAATGGATGAGGAATCATCTGATCATCTGGACGAGGCGGGCATACCCATGCTCGTATCAAGATACATAAAAATAACTGTGAGGCCCGAAAAGAGGGACCTGTAGGATACATAGAAATCCACTGTGTATATCATAAAAGTCCAGAAGGGACACAAATCTGGAACATACTGCTGGGCTGACCATGTCTGAGTTGAACAACTGATGCACTGGAATGACAGCAGTGCTACTGAATGTGGTTCCAAAGGAACTAATGAGCTGCTGGATCAAAGTGACAAAGGTCATACTTGCAATGGTACACTGATCTGGAACCGAACTGGGTACTCAAGGAAGCATGGAACTGGATGACTTTTGAATACAATTGCCAACGCAGCCCGGACATCCGCGGGAACATATAACAGGCCGTTCCAAAGTGACTCACCAATGTGCTAGAGTCAGGGGAAATCCGGGGTCTTCGACACATAATGAAAAGGATATACATCCTGCGCGATTCTCAACGATGCGATTAAGGTGCTGAAGTCGAGCATGTGAGAAACAACTATTCGGAGAGGCAATGATGAATCCTCCCAAAATGGTCTGTAGGAACTCACCACAGATGGTGATGGGTCCAAGGCGCAGGGGCCTCTAGGTCTATCCTCTGGAATAGAGGGGTTGTCGTCGACAGAGGGAGACCTGCAACTATCAAGGCAATGATGTTTCCTTGACAGGAGCGCGAGGTGAAAAACCAAACTGTGATAGTATTGATGGCAGGAGTGATAAACTGGGGGGAATAACTAGGCAAGTAGAGTGGGTGGACTCAAACTTCCTTTTTTCAGAGTATGATGGTGGGGATGATCGGGCAGCATATGAGACTGACTGGTGGTAAAGGGATCATAGCGGTATAGGATCTGAGGGTGAATGGGCTGAGGGAGACTCAAGCTGTGGTAAAATGGCAGGAGATTGCAGAATACTCTGAACAAAGGCGACCTGATTGGGGGTGCTACCGAGAGGATTGATCATAGTTCCAAGAGGCACGGGGGGACTTCTTCATGGGTTAGGGAACTAGAAGAAGTGTGGATATAAAATGGTACTGTCATGTGGATTTTACAAGCCCAGGACAGTTCATGCTCTAGGTTGCTTTCAATTTTAAGGAGTCTGAAAGCAAATAAGAAGACTCTGAAGTAATAGAATGGTACTGTCGTGTGGATTTTACGAGCCCAGGACAGTACATGCTCGTGGTTGCTTTCAATTTTAAGGAGTCTGAAAGCAAATAAGAAGACTCGAAATTAATGGCCAGGCAAGGAGGAAGTGTTCAATCAAGGAACATTTATGATGACCAGGACTGAGGGTGGGGGGGAACACTGGTGGGCCTCCTTGCGGGGTGAATGAATGGTGGAAAAATAACGAAACATTTGCAGTATGACAGGAGTGGATGGCTCATGTAAAAAGTGTGAAATAATCTGATGACGGCTGATGTGGCGCGCAAATTGATGCGGCAAGGTGTAGGGACGCAATGTTGAAATTGTACCAAGTGAGAGCGAGAAATGATCTCAAGCATCATCACAAGCTCGGAAAAATGAATCCGGTGATATAAAAAGTGTTAAAAAAAGGATAGCGGCCGAAGTGGCGCGTGAACCGAGACGACAAGTGGTGTCTGAAAAAATGGGCAAAAAATGACGTAGAAAAAATAATGCAACGAGGTGACCATCGTGATGGCCTCATCGTGCTGATTCCAAAACTGTAGCTAGGGATGAATGGGACGTTGTTTCTGACGAACGGGGGGTACATCAAGCCATGTGTCGATGTGGTGCTCTATAATGGCAGGGTCAAGACCAGGCATTTCGGTATAAGACCAGGCAAAGACATCACGAAATTCTCTGAAGGGTTTGTTGTATTCCTCAATTTCTTGCTTACTGCAAGAGGCTCCTAAAGTGATGAGTTTGGGGGTGCCTCCTGGGGCAGCGATGTCAATTTGGATGACAGGTGAGATGTTGGCCATGTTGCCCTCTTCGAAGGCATCAGGAGCAGGGATAGGGTCCTTGAACCAGTCGACCTTGGAGGGAAGGAAATCTTTGGACTCAACTACAAATTGGGTAGCAATGTTAGAGGAGGATTCATCTGGGAGGAAGTAGGAACGATGGTGCATGTCATCCCAGGGATAATCCAGGGCAGTAAGAGCTACGAGAATATCCTCATCAGTACGGAATGTTTGCGTCGTCAAATCGGGTGACGAGGGAGTAGGGACGGAAGAGATCATATAAATTGTATTAACCTCTCCGGAAGGGGGAGAGATCGGGGGGTGGATCTCCTCAATGGTGGGTGGTGCCCTCTCAAGATCCAGATTGTTCATCTCAAAGAGAGCTGCTCTGTAATCGGGGAGATCAGGACAGTGATTTGTGTAATGCCCATAAACACCGCATATGGCACAGGGGTGGTTAGTGCCCAGGGATTTGTCGCGAGGCTTAGGGTTTGGATCAAGATGGACAACCGGGATAGTGGGGTCGTCGTCAAGCATTTGCATGTGTTCCTGTAACGCTGGTAACCGAGGACATAGGTGAGTCGCATGGCCCAACTCATCGCACAGCGTGCATTTGGGAGGAGCACGAAACACAGGGGGGTTTCTGACTGTCTTAGGAGGTGGGATAGCAGTGTAAGGTTGGGGGCCTCTGCCCCCAGTGGGTTTGGTAAGAGGAGGGGGGGGGTTCACAGAGGACGACGAGGTAGCGACACCGAGAGGTGGTTGACTAGTAGTGACAATGGGTTGCACCGGTTGCAAGACGACATCTGGTGTCAGCAGGGGAACGGGAGGCGAAAGATACCAAACGGGTAATCCTAAGGTTAACCCAGGGAGGCTGAGGGTAGCCATGACCGGGGCGCTAACCACTCCTAAGGGAGGGAAGAGGAAATGAATGGTATGGATGGGTGTAGCACCAATGTGACTAGGTACCAAAGGGGGTTTAGGCAACAAGGGCGGTTGATTAGTAGGAGTTCGCGTATTATGGGACA
>LPNX011118111.1:10939-113673 GCA_001517045.1 Pseudotsuga menziesii
GCGTTCCTTGAGAACAATTTTTTTTTTACAATTCAATCCTGGCATGATGTTTGGGCATTAGTTTTCAAATGAAAACTACATAGTAGTAAGGGCGTATGGTTTTGAAGAGGATCCATACAAGCTCTAAACATTTCTCACACCAAGGATCTTTGCTATGAAATATGGGAGATATAAGATCACATGCACTTCACACATTTCAAGCGCCAAAGGACTTTACTACTACATAAAGAAATAAGACCTTTTTAGATTAGAGGCTTGAATGTTCTACAATACATGGAAAGTTTTATAAGCTAGTTAAATTTGGAAAGGACAAACAAGGATCTTATGACCCTCACCATGTCATCTCTAAAAAGAGAGTATCCAACAGAAATTCTCCATATTTATATGTGCATAAGCCACACTGGGAGAAGATTGCATTAAATTCACTCACTGCTCCTCTATCAAAATTACAATACCTCAAGTGCTGCAAGCATCACCTTTAGCAAGCCTTGTACAAGTGAAAACAGATCTGCAAGCCATGCACAAGGGAATAAGAGAAATATGTGTGAAGTTAGTAAATGAAGTCAAATAATAGGTGGGGACAATAGAAAGAAAGTTGTTCACTATTGCAGACTTATAGAATGACACATTGACGTTCTCTATTTTTTATCCTAAGGTGCCCAAGCCTTCTACCCTAGTATGATAGAAATAAAATGAGTATGAAGTGGAATTTAACGAATTTGGTAAGCTTGACAAGATATACTTAAATAAGAAGGCCAATTATATGATCTACACATAAGTCGTTAAATATTTCAAAATAGGAAAAAAGATTGAGGACAACCCTGTAAAAATTCGAGCATCTATGGAAAGAAGAGAAAGTGACTATGAAAGCTAAACAAGTCACTATCAAAGATATAGATGTTGGTTGTGGAGCCCAATATTCCATATTCATAGATGTTATTGTTCAACCATGTTTGCACACTAGAAAGCAAAGTCCTAGCTTCAGGGGTTGACCCAACAAATGGATCTCATATCAAATCATTTTTATAGTGGAAGGAAAATGATATTGATAGCTTAAGAAGCAATTAAATACCTATGGACCCCAACGAGTTCAAACTTATGAATTGAGGGAGATTCAAAAGGAAAATGAACAACTCTATGCAAGAATGTTGCATTACAAGAGCTTGTTAGAAGAGAGAGAAAACAATATAAATGAGCTATAGTTACTAATTACCTCCCTAAAGTTGCAAAATACTACATTGTCTGTTGAGAAGGATCCCCAATCTTCATATCCCAAAATACAAGAAGAAAATCAGAATGTAGCAGAGGCAGAACAAATTTTAAAGGAGCTTGAAAAATCGAACAATAGTTAAGGAAGTAATTGATGTAATGGAGGATGACACACCAACTCAACAACCAAAGATAAGTGATAGTGGGTTTAAAGAGCTAGAAGTTGAGGTAATTCAAAAGGATAGAAGAATTAGAGAATTAGAGAATGAAGCCAACAAAAAGGAGGATGGAATTCAAGATATGGAAGTTGAGATTAATGATATCAAAATTTAGTTACTAAGTTGTGTATAGATGTTGAGGGATATCCAGTCAAGTTTTGGGGAAGTCTTTTGGGAAGCAAATTCCACAAATTCTCATGCCTCCATGAGGACTAGAAAACATACAAATGATGCATCAATTTATAGGCCATCCATCATTAATTCCAACATGACACCCATGAGTGCAATCAACTGCTCAAATAATTACACATCCAAGTGGATATCACACTCTATACATGAGACGACAGTCACCTCAATTTAAAAGTAATATAAATATCTTGGGTAATAAGAGGTGAACTAAAATTTGTTAGAGAGTTGCAAAGTTAAAAGAGTGAAAGTGAAAGATTTAGATGTTTGTTACTAATTAGTTGAAGGAAACCAAAGGAATCCACAAACAATTACAAGATTTTTTATGATGAATGTGATTATCGATTCATGAGATGGATTAAGAGATTGAACTACTCTCTCTCCTTCTCACTCTCTCTCCCCATACTCCTCTACCTACCCCTAAACACCACACCTCTCTCTCTCACACACTCTTACTACCCATGACCACCCCTCTCTCTCCCTAACCTACCTTATACTCTCCCTACCCATAACCACCCCCTCAACCCCTCTCTCTCTCCCTCCCCCCCTCTCTCTCTCTCCCTCCCCCCCTCTCTCTCTCTCCCTCCCCCCCTCTCTCTCTCTCCCTCCCCCCCTCTCTCTCTCTCCCTCCCCCCCTCTCTCTCTCTCCCTCCCCCCCTCTCTCTCTCTCCCTCCCCCCCTCTCTCTCTCTCCCTCCCCCCCTCTCTCTCTCTCCCTCCCCCCCTCTCTCTCTCTCCCTCCCCCCCTCTCTCTCTCTCCCTCCCCCCCTCTCTCTCTCTCCCTCCCCCCCTCTCTCTCTCTCCCTCCCCCCCTCTCTCTCTCTCCCTCCCCCCCTCTCTCTCTCTCCCTCCCCCCCTCTCTCTCTCTCCCTCCCCCCCTCTCTCTCTCTCCCTCCCCCCCTCTCTCTCTCTCCCTCCCCCCCTCTCTCTCTCTCCCTCCCCCCCTCTCTCTCTCTCCCTCCCCCCCTCTCTCTCTCTCCCTCCCCCCCTCTCTCTCTCTCCCTCCCCCCCTCTCTCTCTCTCCCTCCCCCCCTCTCTCTCTCTCCCTCCCCCCCTCTCTCTCTCTCCCTCCCCCCCTCTCTCTCTCTCCCTCCCCCCCTCTCTCTCTCTCCCTCCCCCCCTCTCTCTCTCTCCCTCCCCCCCTCTCTCTCTCTCCCTCCCCCCCTCTCTCTCTCTCCCTCCCCCCCTCTCTCTCTCTCCCTCCCCCCCTCTCTCTCTCTCCCTCCCCCCCTCTCTCTCTCTCCCTCCCCCCCTCTCTCTCTCTCCCTCCCCCCCTCTCTCTCTCTCCCTCCCCCCCTCTCTCTCTCTCCCTCCCCCCCTCTCTCTCTCTCCCTCCCCCCCTCTCTCTCTCTCCCTCCCCCCCTCTCTCTCTCTCCCTCCCCCCCTCTCTCTCTCTCCCTCCCCCCCTCTCTCTCCCCCCCCCCCTCTATGTCTCTCCCCTCTCTTCCCCCTAACCCTTACAAACCCCATCTTTTACTCTTCCTCTCCCCAAATCCTCTTCCTACACCTTACCCCCACTTCTCTTTTTCTCTTAACCAACCCCCTAACATCCTCGCTTCCCTCTCTCTCTATCTCACACACACTCTCTCTCTCACTACCCATAACTTCCCCTATTTCTCCCTAACCCCCTTCTTAGTCTCCCTACCCATAACCAACCCTTCCTCTCTCTCTCTCTCTCTCTCACTCATTTCCCCCTTACCCTTACCTCTATGTCTTTGTACCTCCTACTCCCCATACCCATACCCCTCTCTCTCTTGGTCTCTCCTATTCCCCCTTCCCCTACCACTTACCATGCCTCCACCTCTCTCTCTTCCCTCTAACTACCCTAATCCTCCCTAAACACATACCCACCAAACCTTGATCTTTTTCTCTTTCTTTCCCCTAAGCCCCCTCCTCCTCTTTACCCCTAAGGTAAATTTGATGTCTATAACATCACACATGTGTTTTACTGACACATATTGCATGTGTGTTTTATCCCTAAAAACCATGCATGCTTTTTGTAGAGCTAAAATGCGTATGCATTTTGTAGAGCTAAAACGTGCATGCATTTTGGTTTTCATGACACCTAGATAGGTGAGAAAGGAATTAAAAGAAATGAGATCAAGTTCCTTACCACCTAAATTGAGCCTTCTATCATGTTTGTGTGTCATCCCTATTCCTATGTGCCCGAGTTAGCTTTGGATTAACCAAACCTGTGCTATGGAATATGGCAAGCCATAGCTATATAGGCATTTCATCCATTTTATCAATATGTTTGTGTCTTACAACTGATTATAGTATGCTACAAAATCATTTTGTATGAAATTTTAGACATATATATCATTTTTTTGTAGATTCCAAAAATGTAATTTTTTTTAAATATATTTTTTTAAGTTTTTCGTGTCATTACTCCAAGTTATCTAAAAAAAACACATTGTTAGTGTTTCTTCCATAACTTTTTCACTTCTCAAACATTTAAAAAAATTGTATACTACACTACTAGACACCAACCTCTTCATGGTATAAGAAAACCATTTCATGATCATTGCATAAGACCTTGAAAAGCAAGATCCACACTTAACGTATTGTTTTCGACGTTTGGTAACATATATAACTAAAAATATTAATTTTATTTTGGAAAAATAGTGTCGCACTAGTACTATTTGTTCTCTATAGGTCTACCAATGTTTGTAGGTTGATTCAATTGTTTAGGAACTTAAAGGAGGGATCCACAAAGACATATACCTTACCATTTTCCAAAAAAAATGTAATTGTTAGAAAAGATCAAACTTGAGATAGTTATGACCATTTTCTATGGATGGAATTTATATATTCAAAAATTCAATTCAAATTCCTACATTTCATCTTTTTTACTAAAAGCAAGATTTATTGTGTAAGTATCGCAAGCTATCCATGTAAGTTGATGGATGCCTATTTTTTGAGTTTTCTATTGCATCTAATGATTCAAAAGAGACCCTCATTAGCTTGCACCATCCATCATGTTGTACAAAGGTTTAAGAAACCAAGTAGAGAGTAACTTAGATGTAAATTAGAAGATTGTCTATGCTATATTAGTGCACAAGGAAGTGAATATGAGTTTCCTCCATCCCAAGGAAGAGAAGGAGATGAGAAAAGTCTTCCGCATCAAGATTGAAGTAAAAAATACTAGGGTGTATGATTTAATTGATTTTGGTTCATAAGAGAATCTCTTAGCAAAAGACTTGGCAAGAAAGCTTGGATAGGAAGTTCATGATCATCCCAGACCCTACATCCCACTAGGATGGGTAAATAAGGATGCAAAACTTAGGGCCAGAAGACAACGCAAGATTAAATTTGCTATAAATGAATATTATATTGATGAAGTAGAGGTACATGTAATACCACATTATTCTTATGATATATTGTTTAGAATCCTCTACATGTATATGCCGAGAAAAAACCAATACTACTTGATGAAGGATGTGAAATCTTACATAATCAATGTGCACAAAGGTAAATATAAGCTATCTTTCCTAAGTGCCAACCAAGGCAATAACTAATTAGTTTAGGTATAAATTTTGTATTTATTTTATTAAGAAATAATCAACGAGAAGGTGAATTGGTAAAATTAAAGGCATCTAAAGCGATGTACTAGAGAGAAGAAACCCCAATTGGAGAAGCTTTACAATAATATATAGAAGTATTCTAGGATACTAAATTGATATTTCCTAAGAGGGAAGTGAAGCATGCGATACAACTATTTCATGATTGTTCATTTCCAAACATTGGAATATACATACAATCCATTTTGGAAACAAAAGAAGTGAAGAAGCAATGGTAGAAATTGCTAGAGCAAGGAGTAATTTAACCAAGCACCCCACTTTGTGGGTCGCTTATCATCATAGTACACAAGAAGGACGGGACTTGAAGGATGTGTATTGAATACAAAGATTTGAATAAGATCACAATAAAAAATCAATACACTCTACCTAGGGTTGATGCTTTTTTAGATTTGTTACAATATGCAAGGTACTTCACCAAGTTGGATCATTAAATTAGGAACTACTAGGTATGAGTGAAGGAAGAAGATACCTAGAAGGATGACTTCAAGACTAGATAAAGTCTATATGAATGGTTAGTATGATACAGATCTTGGAGGTTGAGACCTGACAGACTTGGATGTCTATAGAGGAGGAGAAGAGATAACATAATGGACAACTATGAGAAAGATACACCGAGATCCAGGATATGAATATCTTAGAAAATGAAACATAATTAAATATGCCACATGGAGGGGTGAGGCTCAAAGAGTTTTCTTTGAGACTCACCTCTCAAACTATACTAAGAAAAAAACCCAGAACCAATAGCTCAATAACTCAATAGAATAAGAGAAATGTAGGATGCCAAAAATCCTTGAATGCTTTATTGAGAAGACATAGAGCCTTTATATAAAATTATTACAATGTGCCTTGGGGACATACCATGGGTTGTGAAATACCATGGATGAGAGAGGTACAATGTGCCTTCAAGCCATACCATGGAATAAAACCATGGGTTATCAAATACCATGGATGGGAGAGGGTGGCCTCTCCATTTAATGCTTTTATGTCTTACACATCCAAATTTAGACCATATGCCCCCTGAAATTTCGATCATAGCAATTCCTATTGGTTTGTATAGTGAACGAGTTACATTTATGTATTTTTATTAATGATGCATTGTGTTCTTTGACAGATTCCTTTAGATTATATATTGGTTTATAATGCTACCTAAAAGAGCATATTACACATTTGAATTAGGTGTTAGAGGCTCTAAACAAACATTGACTCCGGGGAAACCTTAAGACATATGAATTTGCTTAGAATTATTTGGTGTATTTGGGGTATGTGATTGGTGGATGAGAGCTTAATAGTCATCCTACAAATATAGATCCCATCACCAAGTGAATAACTCTTACAAATGTCATTGAAATTAAGATAGCTTTTGGGGAAACAAAATAACTTCATGAGTTCATAGCTTCATTTAAACTATGGTTGCACCTCTCCATGCCATAATAACCAACAAAAAGGGATTCGAGTGAGGAAATAATAAACAAAAAACATTTGAAAAGCTAAAAAAAATGATCAATCAAACACAAGTTCTTGCATTTCCCAACTTACAAAATCCTTTCTAATTTTGATGCAAGGAGGAAGGAAATTATGATAGACATACGTCAATGGACACATTAATGGACACACCCAACAACCACATTGGACTTTCCCTCTCAAGGTATCTCTTGATATACCTTTTACTTACCCCCATACCATTTATCGAATACACCTCATTGGAGTAACCTTCAATGCACACATTTTAATGTTTCGATACTCAATGTTCTCCTGTTTTTAGAGCTTAATGTTGTGCTTTGAATCCGGTTCACACTTATAGATTATGCAAATGAATAATTCAACTGAAAATACTCCATAATAAATCAAGTAAATATGTAATTTATAACGAAATATCATATTACAATGATAAAGTAACCCCCTTTGACTATTTCTTTATTTGATTTTTTTTTCTTCTTTTTATTTGATCTCTTCTTCTACAAATTGTATTTTCATTTTTGAAGATTTTGATGCCTCGTTTTTTATTTATTCTAATTTGTTTTCTAATAGTTTGTCATCATTCTAAATATTCTTAATGATTTCTTCTTGCAACTTTCTGTCATCCTTAGACTTCTTAATTTGTTCTTTTAGATATTCATTATGATTTATAAGGTGGTGATTTTCTTCTTGTTTTGCTACAGATTTTCCTTCTATATATTCATTAGATTTCTCTGTCTTCCAAATATTTTTTAACTTTTTTATTTTTGGAACTAAAATCTTACTATGGTTCCTTAGTTGAAAGAGTTCTTCAGTATTGCTTGATAACGCGTTATTGATCTTTGTGGTCTCTAACTTGTGTGTGTTTTTAATGTCATCATTTTATAGTTGGAGCTCTTTCATTTGTTGTTGACATTGGATGGCCTCTGAATCTTGGCATTCTAATTTATTTTTGATTTGTGTTGTTTTTTTATCTTTATCCATGAAGAGTTTGTTCAAACCTTTTACTGCTTCTTCTAAATCTTCATAGCTTCCATAAGGTCATTCCTCGTCTATATTTGGTGATGAGGGGATTTCCATTGATGAGTCATGTACTATTATTTTCTTCTTCTCATGGAAGAAAGGCATGAATTTCTTTGTTGCATTGAAGGTGAATGTAACCAGTGTTTCTAGTCAGTGAGAACCTAACATTATGCCAGTAATATTGTCATCTATAGCTACAATAATGAATTTTGATGTAATATTATAATTATTGTTCTATAAATCTAATTCATTTATTTGTTCTTCATTCCTCTCGTTCTTCTCTATGTCTGCTTCTAGAACTGGTAGTTGATTAGTAAGATGAACATCAATAAACTTTTCTTTATTATCTATACATATGATAGTGTTAATAGGACTTTGATAAAATGTGCCATTAACTTCGAGCATCGCTATAGAATTTTTTTATGAAACATCAACAAATATTTTTTTCTCATGAGTAGAATTTGTCTCTTCCATTTTGCTATTTCTTTATTTGATCTCTTCTTCTACAAATTGTATTTTCACTTTTGAAGATTTTGATGCCTTGTTTGATATTTATTCTAATTTTTTTTCTAATAGCTTGTCATCATTCTAGATCTTCTTAATCATTTCTTCTTGCAACTTTTCGTCATCCTTATAATTCTTAATTTGTTCCTTTAGATATTCATTATGATTTACAAGGTGGTGATTTTCTTCTTGTTTTTCTACAAATTTTATTTATATATCTTCATTAGATTTCTCTATCTTCCAAATATTTTTTAACTTTTTTTTTGTAACTAAAATCTTACTATGGTTTCTTAGTTGAAATAGTTCTTCAATATTGCTTGATAACGTGTTATTGATCTTTGTGATCTCTAAATTGTGTGTGTTTTTAATGTCGTCATTTTATTGTTGGAGCTCTTTTATTTTTTGTTGACATTGAATGACCTCTGAATCTTGGCATTCTATTTATTTATTTATTTGTGTTGTTTTATTATCTTTATCCTAGAGGAGTTTGTTCAAACCTTTTACTACTTCTTCTAAATATTCATAGCTTCCATAAGGTGATTCCTTGTGTGTATTTGGCCCGTGAGGGGATTTCCATTAATGAGTCATGTACTATTATTTTCTTCTTCTAATGGAAGAAATCCATGAATTTCTTTGTTACATTGAAGGTGAATGTATCCAATGTCTCTAGTTAGTTAGAACCTAGCATTATGCCAGTAATATTGTCATCTATAGCTACGACAGTGAATTTCGATGAAAGGTTATAATTACTGATATATAAATCTAATTCATTTATTTGTTCTTCATTCCTCTCGTTCTTCTCTATGTCTGCTTCTAGAACTGGTAGTTGATTAGTAAGATGAACATCAATAAACTTTTCTTTATTAGATATACATGTGACAATGTTAATAGGACTTTGATAAAATGTGTCATTAACTTTGAGCATCGCCATCAACGTTTTTTATAGAACATCGAATTTTTTTTTTCCCATGAGTATAATTTGTCTCTTTCATTTTGACTATTTCTTTATTTGATCTCTTCTTCTTTTTCTTTATTTAAATCTCCACCCTTCTCCCCACCCATTTTTTCTTTCTTCAATATAATTTCAAATCTTTAACTTCACTATTTGAAAAATAATACACTTATATTAAAGTATACTCTTTAATAAAACCACATGTTGTTTTTATAAAACCATGTGTTGTTTTTGAGATTTTTTTACTTAATAATTGTAACCTTTATAATTGTTGTATATATATGCTTCTATGCTTATTATTACCTTTCACAAACTCTTCGTTGATTTTTTCAACAAAGAGGTTGGAAAATAAAACCACGTGTTGTTTTAATTTTTTTTTTTCTATTTTTCCTTCTTATTATTGTTTTTTTTGTCTTTGATTGTATGAATTGCTTTTGTAGTGGGCTTATTTTCTTCTTCACTTGAAAGGGTAAAGGTCAAAGACCATAAAAATAATAATTTATGGTCAAAGACTAATGTACCTGAGAAACTTTGTATAAGGATGGCTAAAAGGCAATGTAAGGTCAAAGACTTGAATTCAAAGAAACTTTGATGATTTTGGCCACAAGCCAGAATGAGCAGGCTCTGATGAATGTTGTGTTCCGAATCCAATTGACACTCATAGACTATCCAAATGAATAAGTCAACTGGAAATGCTCCATAACATATTAAGTACATATGTAATTGATATATGAGAGATGATTTTACAATGATAAATCAACCCATAGGGTTTACATAGTGACAATTCACTAAGAGATATGCCCCTTAGTTAACCTAATTAATTAATGTTTATATTATTATTTTTATTAATGATAACTATTTATCTTTTATTTGTTACACTTAACTCCCTATTTTTTTTTTTGCTAGATATTGAGGATGCCTAGATGAAGGAAGCCACACTTTAGTATTGACTAGGAAGTGAATGAACCTCTTTAGTATTGACTAGGAAGTGAATGAACCTCCTCTTTAGTATTGACTATGTTTAATTGGTCTAGGAAAACTATTTTTGTCTTTTTGTAGCTGTCCTCCAAACACTATTCAAATCCATCAAAGGGTCCAATGCTGGGATGTTTTGGATTAGGTTAGCCTCAAGCTATTTACCCTTTTGTGCAACAACCAATAAAAGTATTGTCTCTAACTATGTAATTAATAACTTTATATTTCTCATAGGAAAGGGAAGAGACTTTATTTTTCTACATTTTTCTAATAAAAGGCATGGAGTATTCTAAATCAATGTCATCATGCATGTAGCGTATTGAATATTAAAAAGGAATATTTTGGTAATCAACAATCTACAAATGAACTTTCCCTTAAACTTGAACATCCACATACTTTGCAAATTTCCATCCATATATAGTATCAATATCCACTAAATCCCTTGTGAGAGTAAAATTGAGACTCCTACTGAGTGAGTCACCAATCTTAATAGTCTTTTCTTGAATGATTGATTGCCAAGTTTTGTTAAAAAATACAGTGTCCATAATTCTAATGGAAAACTAAGGGCTTTTACCAAATGCATATGACCCTATTAACCACTTTAGTCTATGGATCAAAGATTGGGTTCCACGGTAAAAGTGAGAGGTAGGTTAACCCCAAAACCAAATCCTCGCCAATACTTTATAAACATCCTCCATAGTACAAAATGAAAAGCTTATACAAGGGCCTTTTGTGAGTAAATCAAAGGATGAATTGCGTCCTATAAGTAGGCTTCAATACCTTTACAACTAATTATTCAAAAACTCCACCGAGATCCATGTACCAAAGAAATGACCTATAAAGGTTTTTTTTTTAAAGATACAAAATATGTTATACCTTAACATCCTCCCCCACCACCTATGGGGTTCACTCAGTAAACTTGTTACATAGCACGTTTGTTCGTAGGATATTAAAGAATGTCCCTAATTTCACTGAACATTGGAAAATACTTCCTAAAATTGTATTGTTGAACCCCTCTCACAATATACCTTTCCACTTAAGAAAACCCCTAGTTTCATCAGATATTGTAGGTATCCATTTTATCAACCCATTTTTAACACCCCCTTTATATCATAATGTAAAGTTGTAACAACAAGACCCCTAACACATCTTAGTATAAGTAAACAAGATGATAAATAAACTATAGCATAATGCTAGTAATGATCCCAACAAGATTGCAAGGGCAAGATTGCAAGGGCGGCTGATTCATTTGTAGCGTTGGATAGTGGAAGAACCAATGAAGTTGTAATGGGGAAGGAAAAGCATGTAAAAGGAAACCAAGTCAAGAGATCAATTTAACAAAGAATGTAAAATACTGATAGTCTAGTAGGTAGTGCAATTCTTAGAAAATATGAGAATTGCACGTGTTTCACACCAATACTTGCTAATATACCAATTTCGTATCGTGTAACTACAATTATATCTATAGAGAACTCATGTTTTCTATAAGATTAATAAATTAAACTCCATAAAATAATTTTAATAATCTTAATAAATGTTTTCGATTCTTTTTTTTTTAAATCTAATTGTATGTGATTTTTAATACATGCATAGTAAAATATGATAAAATAACACTCTTATTGTTTGGATAAATTATGTGCAAATATCTACTTATGCTTGAAGTATTCCAAGTTTAGTGAACACATATTCTTCCACAATAATCGAATCTCATTTCTATATCTATACAATATCAAAATTAGTCGAAGCAGAATTTCTTCATTTTCTATTTAAATTCTTTCTTTTCCCACCCGAATAAAATAATCCTCAATATTTATATCACTATGTCAAATTAAAAAATCTTTTTGACCCACCTACCCAAATAAAATAACCCTCAATATTTATTTTTGAGGATTTTGAGAATATTCAAACTCCAATATGAATGGATGTGATATAATATTGCTTTGCTAATGAAACTCTGTACCCATTATCCTTTCACTAATACTGAATGTCAGTGTTCAAAGTTTCAAACCTATCCCATACACTCAAAGAAAATATCAAACTTCCATTGAATGCCTATACATTATTCTTTGCCAACATACGAGTCAAATTAAATTTTTGGAAACTTCGATGATGGTGTTGATATTTAGACGACGACAAATACTCTACATGTTGTAGAGCGTTCGTCGCATTTACTTCGATGATGGTGTTGATATTTAGACGTGCGTCGAAACCTCCATGTTAATTGAACGCGTGGATTAATATAAGGCGCCCTTCCCAATAGCCCCTGTATTGTATTGCGAATTGGCTTGAGAAGCGCTGTAGTGTTGAGAGCCGAGCCGACGCAACCATGGAGGATTCAAGTGCAGCACAACGACTGCATCAGCATGAGCAGAACTGTATATCGGCCGTTTTTACCTTTATATGCTATTCTTTCGGCATGAGAAGCGCAATTCCAAGACCACTACGACCCAGAGATGAGCATTTGAGAATTAATCTGTCGGAGTTGCCAATGAAATGTATAAAATCCATTTTTTCCTTCACTACTCCAAGGGATGTTTGCAGGTTGGCAGCCGTGTCTAGACTCTTTAGATCTGCAGCAAATTCCGACTCTGTCTGGAACAAATTCATTCCTACTCAATTCTACCAGATCCAATCCAGTGACGTTACGTTCAGCCTTTGCTCTTCAAAGAGAGAACTCTACTTTCGCCTCTGCGATTCGATTCTCATAGACGGGGGAACAAAGGTATACACAAATCCCTTATTATTGTTGTTTCTATTATCGTTTCATCCATTCATATTCATATTCACATTCACAACAGACATTTTGGCTCATATTCATATTCACATTCACAACAGAGATTTTGGCTGGAGCGATCCACAGGGAAAATAGGTTACATGTTATCTGCGAGAGCAATCTGGATCTGTTGGTTCTGGGATCGACGCTATTGGTGTTGGGTTTCTCGAGACGACTCCAGGTTTAGTTTGGTTTGGTTATCAGTCTTCCCATTCCATTATTATTATGCTTATACCGATTGCAGATTCTGCACATCCAACAGGCATGGATGCCTGTTGGATGGGCGGAATCTTTAATCAATACTTCAAATCGTTTCGTCCTCAAACAAATGATATGTTGCCGTCATTGATTGAATTGTGGGTCTAGATTCGATGGCGTTGCCAAGTTAGAATCTGTTTGCTGGTTGGACATCCGGAGTGGATTAGACTGCAGACTTTTGTCTCCAGATACCAAGTACAGTGTGGTATTTAGGCTTAGATTTACAGAGAGTTCCTATGGATGGACAGGGCAGACCATGAATTTCAAAGTTATCACGCCAGACGGAGAAGAGATAAACTCGGAGCAACTTTTGGGGAAAAGGGAAGGTGTTGCAAGTAATGGATGGACAGAAGTGGTTGCAGGCGAATTCATGGTAAGAGCAGCACGAGCTGATATTCAAAATAATTCTGAGTCTTACACCATGTCACTTGGCATGTATGATTTGACGAGTTGGTGGAAAGGCGGGCTTCTTATAGATGGAGTGAAGATTGAACCCTGTTAGTCCATTTAAATCGTATATATCAGTGTTGATGTTGTGTGCGCTATCACTATTCAGTTTGTTGCACGCCATTCAGTTTGTTGCAGGCTAATTAATGGAGGTGTTAATAGGCAATTAATGGGGCGTTAATAAGCATCATATTGGATTAATAGACATTTTGTTGGATTTCAAGTAGTTGGAGATATAATTTGCTTCTCAAACTGTTTAAGACTGCTTAAAATCTAAAGAGCACAAACTGTTTTGAAGATCCAAGTTGTTTTGGAGATCTAACTTACTTCTCAAACTGCTTTATCCAAGGAGTATAAGCGGTTCCAGATCCAAGGATTGTTGCAACGGCATTAATTGGCGTATATCAAGCTAAATCTTGTTGCATAATTTTACCCAACAATAATTTTAACCCTCCTGTAGGGTAAGTGTTGTTATTTTCCCCTCCTTTGTCTATTTTGCTTGGTGTTTTTTATTTTAATTATGTCACTAAGACATATGGCAATGGCTCCAAAGAATTTCTTTGTACAAACACAGACAGTGATAAAGTGTTGATTTTATTTATTTATTATTTTATTTTTATTTTTAATTGAATTAGTTGGACGATGGATTTTTGTGGCATCTAGGGTCAGCACGCTTACGTCCACCATGTCTTATCTAAATGTGATGTATTTAAATGTACTGTGCATGTTTACTTGAATTCATGACACATCCTGAAAACTGTACTGTTCTTGTTTATCTAAATTTAGCTCTATCTGCCAATAGCCATATTCTTCCTGGGATATACTGTGCCTGTTCATTTGAATTCTGTACTGTCCCGAACACTGTATTGTGCATGGTTATCTAAATCCGGGATTCATCCATGTTTGGAGATGAAACTATGATTGATTTTGATTTTAGGATTGCTTTTCTATACAACCACATAACATAAAATTAAAACAGAAGGACGGGGCAAGGCAGCTTCGGTTAGATGGTAACTGTAAAAAACAAAGGGCAGGCTGGTTCTTTTCATATGGTATCCATTAGAGAACAAGTGTCATCTACTTTGAAATTCAAATTCTCATTTATCAAGTGCAGCAATGGGAATATTTAACTTATATTTGTTGTATGATTGAGGTGATGATATAGATAAGATTAAGTTGTTGACTAAAAGAAGAAGTGTATGATTGAGGTGATGATTTCTTGAATAGGTAATATTAAAAGATGACTTGGAGGAATAAGTTAGCATCTAGAAATAGAAATAGTTAAGTAGTTGATATAGATAAGGTTATAAAAAAAATTACTAATTTTATTTTCAAAAAATAGCTTTACACTAATGCTATATGTTCTCTACATTTCTACAAATTTTTGTATCCGGAAAGCATCATTTAGTCCCTCAAAGCTTGCACCCACAAAAACATATACCTTATCATTTGCCTAAAAAATAAAAAGTCACTGTTAGAAAAAATGAAACTTGACATAGTTATAAAAATTTTCAATACATAAACCTTATATATTTGGAAACGTGATTCAATTTCCTACATTTAATCTTATTTACTCAAAGCAAGATATTTTGTGTATCTCAAAAAATACAATTAAGTTGGGGGATGCCTGATTTTTCAGTTTTTTATTGCATCTAACATGCCAAAAGTGACCCTCATTAGCTTGCACTCACCCTGGATATTTGATTAAGTGGGGGAATGTGTGAAGTAATTTCACGTTGTAAGTTAATTGGGACCAAGAGAAAGTTTAACATGTTGATGAACCATGTATGTGAAAATGATTTCTAGCTAACTAGCGAGTACAACAAATGGAGTAATAACTTGCATGTTAATCCCCATATATATGCTATTACTTGTTTTGTATTGTGGCACAAGGTGTCGGGACTATGGACTTGGACAATATTATTAGTAGTAGTAGTACTGCTATTTAATAAATAAGTAGCTCAATATGGACAACTAACGAGAACGAGGGTCATGGATTCCACATGTGAAGGGGTTGTTTCGTGGGACTCTCTTGAATAGTGCACCCTCCTTGGCTATTCCAAGCCTCTTGTGATGCTCCTCATGCTCTCATGTTCCCTCACTAGCCATTTTTAGCCTGCACTCCTTAAAAAAATGTAACCCCCCTCTTGTTTCACCTTTTGCTGTTCTAGGAAAGGTAATATTTAATTGCAACCTCGTTCTCATGACCTGAGTAACCCCCAGTGAATTTGAGTTGCCTCTCTTGGGAATTCAAATGGATATAGAAGGATTCGAATTGACTCTCTTTCACTCTTCTTCTCTCTCTCTCTCTAAGCTCTTCAGTTTATGGAAATCCTCTCTTGTCTGGGAAATACACGATCTCAAGTAGGATATGCATTGTATTGCATGAAGATCGAAGGACTTGTAATGAAGTTTGAATACCTTGTAAGGGGGGATTGAATATTGATATATGCTTACACAACATGAGTCCTTCTCCCATTGCTTGTCTCTGTCCAATCTAGCTCATAAATCCTGGGTGAGTGTGGTGATATCTTGAGGGATTGTGTAGCAAGGGGAGTCGCAACTCACCAAGTAGTATAGATAGAAGGGAAAGTTGAAATGGTGAAAGGTGTAGTTGTGGTATTCTCACGATGGTGAGAAGGGCGCAACCATATGTTCTGATTCATATATTTATAAGAATTTATAGGTTGTGACCTATTCCATTGCACCCAGAACATTGTTTCCAGTAACTAATACTTTTTGTTTCATTGAAAAAGGTTTTCGTTTGACTAAGATACAATTATTTTTTAGTGGCAATGTTCCCAGAGTTGAGATGAGTGCACCATACCTTTTGGTTTGAGAGTACCTCTCATGTGGATCTATGGCCTCATATCGGGGGTGATTGTTATGTTGAAATATGCATCAACATGGCATGTCTATGGCTGAGTGGAACATTGTCCTATTGAAGCTAGTTTCTTTTCATTAAGATGAGTATTTTGACGTTATATGCTTATTTATTGCAATTTTTTGATATATATGTACTCGTGGACCTGATTTTGTTGTTGTTTACATGGTTGTAGGTGGAAGCCATGAGCTATGATCTATTTGTTGTTTATATGGTTTTATATGGCATCCTTCATATTTGGTTTTGTTTATATTAATATGGTTGCAATTTGCAGTCAATAGATTTGATTTTTAACATCGTTAATATGCTTGATTGTGAAAACCTGTAGATCTGTTTATTTGCATTGTTTATGGTGGCTTGCAAATTTGATTAAGTTTAAATTATTGTAATAGATCTAATATTTTATGTTTCAAATCATGTTAATGTCTTGCTAGGATTTGGTTGCATTCCATGCCTTCATTTACCTTGCATAGCATGTGTATTGAGGAATGTTTTGCATTTGTATTTGTGAATTTCATTTTAAAAGGTTGAATGTTTTATTCTAGTGTATCTTTGGCATGTTGGTCTATCCTTAGTTACCCTTATTTCATTGTGCATTACCTTGATTTAGCCTTATCCTTGGGTTTCCAGGTGTCCTTCTCCTTGGATTCAGAGCTGGGAACATCACATATAGCACCCATGTATTTCAGTAGATTGATTTTTTTTATATGGACATCAATTATTAGTACAGTTATGTAGGTACAAAAGAAAGAAGCAGAAAGTTTGAGGACAAATCCCATAGTGAATAAATCCCAAGTTAGTATGCATTCTGTAAATCAGTATCCCCATCATGAGGTTCATGGTCAACCAAAATCACTTAGTGTGAATGTTTTTGGTCATCCAAACCACTTGTATGTGAGGTTCATGGT
Organism: Pseudotsuga menziesii; assembly: GCA_001517045.1. Classification (NCBI taxonomy): domain Eukaryota; kingdom Viridiplantae; phylum Streptophyta; class Pinopsida; order Pinales; family Pinaceae; genus Pseudotsuga; species Pseudotsuga menziesii. Next base: position 28,312 of record LPNX011118111.1, read on the forward strand.
TAGCCAAAACCACTTGTTGTGAAGATGGAATTTTGTGGTCAGATAGAAACCATATAATGTAATGCATGGTTCGTGATAATTCAAAACCACTTGTAATGGTTAGGGGTAAGCTACAAAATCCCAAGGTGATGTATGATGAGGGGAATATAGTTAAATGAAGCAATGCACCAAATCCAAGCCATATGAATCCAACAGAAAAAATATGAGTACATGACCCAGACAGGGACCAAGATAGCAAAAACAAGCATAGTAAGCAAGCACAAGAATTGAAGATACAAACAACAAGTATTAATTAAGGGGTAGTGTTGGAATATGTAACTCATTCTTGTTGTATGATTGAGCTAATGACCTGTTGAATAGGTAACATGAGAAGATGAGCCAGAAGAATAAATTAGTATCTAGAAATGGTTGAGTTAGTTGAGTAGTGGATATACATAAGATTGTAATAAATAATTTGTTGACTAGAGGAAGAATAACGGTATAGAAGAGACAATGAGCACCATTGATTAAGTGTCTAGACATATGGTTGAGATCAAGTGAGCATTGTATAAAATGTATGATTTGTTAGTAGTGAAATCAATAAGAAACATACTACATTGTGTGTAATATGTGTGCCTCTCTCTGAGCAATTTTTCTAAATAGAGTTGCAGACTTATGTTGGATTTACCAATTTGTGTCAAGTAGATTAGGGAACTCACATCATCATTATGTTCATAACTCTAAGGGGGATTATATATTGGAATTGAAATTCTCAACGAATAAGGGAAAACTGTAAGTTGGTAATCTTGATATGAACAATGGTATAAGGCCTCTATGGGTGTGCCCTTATGGGATGATTATTCTTGAAGCCTTCTCGGAATTTGACAATGATTCCCATATTTTTTGAAGAATGACTAGATATTTCAAAGAATTGAAGGTAGATTGAAATTGTTAATATAGTTTAAATTTTGTTGCAGGAATGAATTTAGGTTTTGGTTTTGATTTGGCACTGGAATTTATTAGGTTATCAATTTTCTTAAAAAGTAAAAATGTGGGGCTTTGTACTTTTAATGTATATTTTCTAGTGTCATTGTGGTTTATTAAGTGTTAAGTTGCTTTGTATGTATTCAAGAATCATGCTACCAATCTTGTGAAACTACCAACTTGTAGGCAAAGCCACTAAGTTTTGTGATTAGGGCCACCAACTTGGCATATTTATTATTGTTTCCAATGTAGATGTCAATGTTAGTGTTATCAACAGATAAAGAAACCTATGTAAAATAAATGTCCATTAGAGCATTCAAGAGAAGCTTAGCTATAAAGGCATGCAATTATGAGGATATATTTACAATAATATTTGGAATGTGGAAATAATGCAATAATATTTGAGATGGTTGCTTTATGGGGTAGGACATCTATAATCATGGAATTTTAAGAATATGGGTTACTACATGCTACGTGTGGAATCCCCAATTATGTGGCACATGAGGTAACAACTTATCTTGGAGTTTTCCCCACAAATCCAAAGTTAATCAAATTTCCAATCATATTTGGGCTTTTAAATGGAAGGGTGGTGCATGGGATTCCTATATAAATTTTGAAAAAGTTACATACAAAATTTTTAAACATATTATATTATTGTAGATGATACTTATTATTCATGCTAGTACAAACACAAAAGATAATTCTCAACATAAAACATAATGAAGGATGCACGAAGAACAAAACTATCAGTAGGTGTTTTAGATGCCTTGATGTTAATGCCACTAATAGATTGTGATTCATCAATGATGGAATGGGATAAGGTATATGGAATTTGGAAGTAGTTAAGCAAAGAAAAATCTTAAATATTGAAGGATTTTTCCTTTTTGTTTAAGTTTATAATGATGTTTTATTCCTTATGATGCAAGACATGTCAAATAGTGTGATCCATTTCACCAGAAAATCTCAAAGTATACCTAATGACTTCCAATCTCATCTATTGGAAGGAATTGCAATTATACTAAGCCTTCCTATTTGTATAAACTTTTGTCATTTGATAATGTTATCTTAAATGCAATTTCATAATAATTTTGTGTTTTAACACTATAATAGTGTTCACCAAAATAAAGTGGTTTTTATTAGAATATTTATTCCAAAATTATATTGTATCGACCTGAAAAAATGAATAAAAAAATATATATTTAATACATAAGATTTGATTGACAAGACAAAATAAATATCAAATCTCATGTGAAGGGTAGTTTAAAAAACATCACAAAAAAATACTTGATTGGTATGAGTGCCCATCAAATTTAACTTGTGATCTAGAGCGAGGAATCAAAATTGAAGTCATCATAACTTTTCAAGAGAGTTTTAACCAATCATAAAAGAGCATAAAAATATTTTTCCTTCATATGAGGAATCAAATAAAAAATTATCTTGTCAAATCTGAAATGAAAACTTTATAACTTGTTATAATAAATATACTAGCATAACCATATTAATTAATAATATAATGATTGATATGTGTTGATTAATGAGATCATTATTCATTTCCCATGTTCATCTACAATGACCTATGGGATGGCATATGTGAAGGAGTGACCCTTGAAACAATAGATGGCCCCAAGATCTTTGACCCAAAACCGCCAAAAATAGTGAAAGAGATTGTTTTGTGGAGGACCATAGAGAAGAAGGCATTGGAATTGATTACTGCAACAATAAGTGAAGAGGTGAGTCGGCATATACTACCAACAAGATCTTGTTTTTTTTCTTAAAAAGATTTAAACACCTATATGAATCACATTCTGAGTTGTAGCTAATTCAGTTGATGTTAAAGATATTCAAATTAGAAGTAAAAGATACTAATCCTATGATTGTTGCATCTAATATTAGAGTAATCATGCATAATATTAATTCCACTAGCATGAATCTAGGCCTTCCTCTAATGACCTTTGTCAAGTTCATCTACCCCACACATTCACACTACCTTGAATCACTTCAAGCTAGTGACAAATTGAAGGAACTCACCTTCGACTGTTTGGTGGATAAGATTGCAGATAGAGAAAAAGATTTTGAAAAAAGACCCTCCAAAACACTAGAGAGACCATGTTCCTTGCTTAGAAAGCAAAGAACCAGTCAAAAGACTCTTATAAGGGTTATAATAGAAAAAGAGGACATGGAAGAAATAATTTCATAGGCAAGGCGAGTAGAAACAATACAAACAAGAGACCATATTTACATTGTGGACATTGTGGGAAGATTGGACATGATGAAATCACTATTAGGCCCCATGGGATACAATCAAAGAGAGGCATAATCAGCCAAAAAGAAGAAAAAGGTAAATCCCAAGCGATTGGTAAAGCTCATGAATCTACTCATTTCATTATTGTACATTGTAACATTGGAATAAATGGACTCACTTATTACATATTGGAAAGATACTTGGTTTCTAGAAATTGTTGCAACACCCCACATGAACTTTAGAAAATATTTTTTTGAATATTTGGATGACAATATAGATTGCATAGTGTATTTTGTAGATAATTCTATCCTCAAACGAAAGGGAATTGGTTCCATTAGGCTCAAACTTCTTGGATTCCCTAATTTTTTGTTGCATAATGTTCTTTGTCTTCCAAAGTTACAAAGAATCTTGATGTCCATAGTGCAAATTCAATAGCAAGGCCATCCCATCCACATGTTTGATAGAATAGTAGAGATAAGGAATTCCTCCTATGACAACTAGGTGATCATGACCGAATATGAAGATGGAAAGATATTGAAACTAAAAGGATCGTCTGCAAGAGTTTGGAATTTTGTTTCCTCTCTCAGTATGGAGAAGGTACATTGTTTTCCAGTCTTTTATGGCATGCTATATATGGACACATCAACTATAATAGTCTATGTTTGTTGAAAAATAATGGTGTTTCTGGTTTTCCCACCATTCCAAAGAAGTTGAAACAATGTGATGCTTGTATTCTTGGAAAACATAGTAAGAATCCATTTCATGAGTCAAAATTCAAAGCATGTAGAAAGCTGGAGTTGATATGATTTGATTTGTGTGTCCTCATGCCTATTACTTCTGTCAATGGTAATAAATATCCCATGACCTTTGTTTACGACTACACCCGTATGTGTTGGGTATATTTATTAAATAAAAAAATTAAAAGCATTAGAAACTTTCAAAAATGTTCATACATGGATTGAAAATGAAGCACAATCTCACATTGGTACAATTTGGTACTGATAATCGAAAAGAATACACTTCTAATTATTTTGAAAAGTAAATTTTTCAACATGGGATTAGGAATCAAACTATAGTTCCACACAATCCTCAACTGAATGGTGTGGCAGAAAGAATGAACAAAATTATTTTGAATATGGTATGCTCCATGTTATTTTTCAATAATGTCAAATTTATGTTTTGGGGTGATGTAGCTTTATGTGCACTCCATTTGAGGAATTGAAGTCCAACTCATTCTCTTGGAAACAAAACTCCAAACTAAATGTAGTATGGTGGCATCCCTTTGGCGAGGGGTCTCAAGGTATTTGGTTCCACCCACTATGCCTTAATACCAAAGGAACATAGAAGAAAGCTCAGTGCATTGAATAATAAATGCATTTTCTTGGGGTACTCAAGCACCACAAAGGAATATCTTCTTTACAATGAGGTAAACAAAAATTTCATTCTTTCCAAAGATGTTTTTTTCTTGAAATGAATAAAAATGTTGAGTCTATTAAGAGGCATCTTAATCATCTAAAAAAATCTACCCATGTAAAGACATTTCATGGATTTGACAATAATATTTAACGTCTTGAAGGGGGAATCTGTAATAGCTCGTGTGTTAAGCCCCGAACATATGTAATTTGTAATTGTTTATTATTGTGGCACATGGTGTCGAAAAAAGTTTCTTTAAGGACCTAGAGACATTATTATTATTTTGTAAATAATTTATTAATTAAAACAACTAGTGACATCGGGGAGCACTAAAAGAGTATAGGATGCCTAGATCCACAATGTGAGGGGAAATGGGGAAATTCCTGTAACTTTAGAACTTGTTTGGTTGATCTTGGTCCATATTTATTTCTTGGTGGTTTTATTTGTTAATGATCACCCAAAAATTGTACAACAGGCCCAACTTTTGATTATGTGAGCCTATGTTGGTACTATTGAGCCTAATTCATGATTTAGTGGGCCTCCTTGGTGTTTGGGTGGGTGCCACTTGTTGATTGATCCCATTTGGTGGTTTTGTAACTCCTTTTTGGTGGTTACACTTGGTTTTGTAACTCCCATTTGCACAAGTGTTCCCTCACTAGCTATTTTTAGCCTTAACACCTCAAAAGTTGTGTAAATAATTATGTAACTCCTTGTGTAAATAATTGTGTAAATCCTTGTGTAACCCCCCCCGCCCCTTTTCTATTTTTTGAATATGCCTTGGCTTGTGTGACACCTCACCTCACTAATTTTGATTCCTCTTTATAGATGATGTGTCCACACATGAATTTGAGTGGGCTGAAGTGGCTTGGAGTCACTCTCCTTGAAATTCAAATTCCTTAGGTTGGATTAGAGTTAACCTCTTGTGGTTGAATTACCCCCCTTACATTGACTCAAGTTGGCTTACCTTGGTTTGGTTTGACCCCATTGAGTTATAATTACCTTCTTTGGTCTATAAATCCATGTTTTTATATCCTTGGTTTGGGGTTGATTTTCATTGTTCTTTTGGATGGTTGTTGATTATGGTTGTTCATACCTTTGATGGTGAGAGACTGGGAAACCATGAATGCTCTAATATGTGAATTAAATTTATGCTTGAAAAAATATGATATTGTATGGTGTTTGTGGCAATCCTATAAAATTCTGGTGCAGTTCCCGTGTTTCTGCTACTTGGATTTGTCCTAGACCTGCACATAAATCATGATGGCGAAGGGTGATATCTCGATGGTCGTGGTGAGGAATATATTTTTGGATTCTCAAAATAATACTTGGGATATTATTGAGTGAACCTATTTTTTGTATATGTGGCCTCAACTAGGGGGTGACTTGTCAAAGTGATATCTAGCTTGGTAGTGCCAAGGTTGGGTGGATTGTGGTCCGAATGATGCCAGTTGTGCATTGATGAGATAAGTGATTTATCTCATGTTTATTTAATTTACTTATATATGATATGATTTATTTATGAATGTACATGAATTTTTTGATGAAACGTATGAGTTACTTATGGAATAAATTTCTCACAAAATTAAATCTATTTATGCAAGTAAATTTGATGAAGGAATTGGAAACTAGTTTTTGGGATTTTGTGCACAATTTGTTTGAGGAAATAATTATTTGTTACCTCTGATATAGGACTGATATTTTCCCCTGTTCATTATATAATGTGTATTTTCATGTTACAATAACCTCGGAATGGTTTAATACACTCCTCTTTGATGCTTCTACCTTTTATTTGAAAACTAGTTCTTCGATTAGAGTGTTTGGCATGGTTTGGAAACTTAGCACATGAAGTGTTTATAAAAATTCTTGAGTGCTCATTTTATGATTATTTATGATAAATAATAATTAAATTTTTGTGAGAATGTGAGTATATATCTTCTTGGTATTGTCGGGAAAATGTCTACCGAAAATTCTAGATCAGTTTCCAATTTCTAGCTCCTTCATTGGAATTGTTTTGAGTAGATTTGTGACTTTGCATATGAAGTGCTTGAAATTTTTTTAGAATGATGTATGTCTCTGTTATGACCAATAAAACATGTTATATATATTTTTAATTTCATTTGAACGATTCTATGAGCTGTCGATTTAATTATTCTAGTGATTCCTAGAATTAGTAGTCAATTCATATAAGTAGAATTAACTTGTTTTGCGAGTTGTTTAATGGACTGTATATGGGTGGAAATGCAAAGACATATGAAGGTAAGTGACCCCTGATATTATTTCCATGAGCTACAATAGTCATATATTTCTCTTTATGCGGCATTTGGAAAGTTAAATTGGAAACTAGGTACATTGCAGTGAAATCAAGTAAATAGTTTTTGGATTCGAATCTTTGTTTTTGGTAAAAGATGAATGTACAACCATATTATTTGTTATTGGTGCTATAATTGAGTTGTATAATTATATTTTATAGATATTTACCTTCACCTCTGTGTTCCTCGGAATTCGGTATGATTCGTTTGATTGAATTCCTAGCAATGTTTATTAACTAGTTGTACTGATTGAACATGAAATATTCTTTGTTTATGTACTCGGATCATATTTGCAAAAGTAATCTATTTTTTTGTACATACATGATTAAATATGTGTATAATTGTTGTAGGTTCACTTTTTGGTTCATTGGCATGATTGTGTGTCGACTTTTTGCAAGACTAATTGTTAGTATTGTTCGACTAGTTAACTAGTTCTTGTGGATTCATTTTCATAATTATTGTGTTTAATTAGGCCTTATTTACATGTTAAAAGATGTTTATTAGACATTGGAATTGATAAAAAATGGTTAAGTGATAAAAAATGGAAATATTATAATAATCGCCAATTGTGCACTAAGTGTCGTTAAGTATCGTAATCAGAACACTAATTACTTGTTAATCATGATTAAGTAAATGGCCTTTAGAGGTGGAATTTATGTCTGAATTGACTTCGAATGGAAATGTGATGTATCTAGAAGGTGTTAGTAATCCTTCCCATCCCTTGTATCATATATTGGAATAGTTATTGAATTTATTTTAATTTATTGGTAATTAAAGGGACTTTGTTGTGATTAAATCCTGGAAATGTAAATTAATATTTGTAACTAATCCGATGTGCTAAAATTATATAATTAGAATTAGATAGCTAATGATATGTCCCTCATACCCCTTGATATCCCTGGGGGACATTACAGAATCCCTATATTGATCAATCTTTGGAATCTCCTTTTGTAGCGCCAACACCCCCTCGTCAAGAAGAAGTTATTACCACTTCACAAGAAAAGGAAGTTCAACTAGATGATGTGATTGAGAGGATTGGGAGATTAAATCCTGAAGAGGATGAACAACCACCAACTAAGTAACCTAGACCTTCACAAAAAGTTCCAAAATGGGTCACAAAGGCACTTGAAAGTGTCCATCGTGATGAAAAAAAAAAGATGTGAACATGAAGTTCAACGAGACAAGACGATGGAGGAGATGTAGATAATTCAAACTCAAGTGATGCAGAATATATAGATGTTTAAAATCATTGTGAATTGAATTAATTTGTTAAAATTGAACCAAATTCCTTTAAATGAGTTGTTGCATGTGATGAGTGGAAAGAATCCATGTAAAATGAGTATGATGCTCTCATTGAGAATGGGACTTAGAAGTTGGTGGACCCTCCATTTGGAACCAAACCAATTAGATGAAAGTGGCTCTAACAACAAGTACAAATCAAATGGATCACTCGAAAACAGAAGGCAAGGCTTGTGGTGAAATATTATGCACCAAAGGAAGGCATTGACTATGAATATACTTTCTTCCCCACGGATAGATATTCATTATGATTTACAAGGTGGTGATTTTCTTCTTGTTTTTCTACAAATTTTCTTTCTATATCTTCATTAGATTTCTCTGTCTTCCAAAGATTTTTTTAGCTTTTTATTTTATTTTTGTAACTAAAATCTTACTATGGTTTCTTAGTTGAAATAGTTCTTCATATTGCTTGATAAAGTGTTATTGATCTTTGTGATCTCTAACTTGTGTGTGTTTTTAATGTCGTCATTTTATTGTTGGAGCTCTTTTATCTGTTGTTGACATTGGATGACCTCTAAATCTTGGCATTCTATTTATTTATTTATTTGTGTTGTTTTATTATCTTTATCCACGAGGAGTTTGTTCAAACCCTTTACTGGTTCTTCTAAATATTCATAGCTTCCATTAGGTGATTCCTTGTCTGTATTTGGAGATGAGGGGATTTCCATTGATGAGTCATGTACTATTATTTTCTTCTTCTAATGAAATAAATCCATGAATTTCTTTGCTACATTGAAGGTGAATGTACCCAATGTCTCTAGTCAGTTAGAACCCAACATTATGCTTAGTAATATTGTCATCTATAGCTACGACAATGAATTTTGATGTAAGATTATAATTACCGATATATAAATCTAATTCATTTATTTGTTCTTCATTCCTCTCTCTCTTCTCTATGTCTACTTCTAGAATTGGTAGTTGATTAGTAAGATGAAAATCAATAAACTTTTCTTTATTAGATTTACATGTGACAATGCTAATAGAACTTTCATAAAATGTGTCATTAACTTTGAGCATTGCCATCAATGTTTTTTATGGAACATCGAAAAATATTTTTTTTCGCATGAGTAGAATTTGTCTCTTCCATTTTGACTATTTCTTTATTTGATCTCTTCTTCTTTTTCTTTATTTAAATCTCCACCCTTCTCCCCACCCCCCCTTTTCTTTCTTCCATATAATTTCAAATCTTTAACTTCACTATTTGAAAAATAATACACTTATATTAAAGTATACTCTTTAATAAAACCACATGTCACTTTTTATAAAACCATGTGTTGTTTTTGAGATTTTTCCACTTATTAATTGGCACCTTTATAATTGTTGTATATATATATATGCTTCTATGCTTATTATTACCTTTCACAAACTCTTCATTGATTTTTTCAACAAGAGTTGGTTGATTTTTTCAACAAAGAGGTTGGAAAATAAAGCCACGTGTTGTTTTAATTTTTTTTCTATTTTTTCTTCTTCTTATTATTTTTTTGTCTTTGATTGTATGACTTGATTTTGTAGTGGGTTTATTTTATTCTTCACTTGAAAGGGTAAAGGTCAAAGACCATAAAAATAATAATTTATGGTCAAAGACTAATGTACCTGAGAAACTTTGTATAAGGATGGCTAAAAGGCAATGTAAGCTCAAAGACTTGAATTCAAAGAAACTTTGATGATTTTGGCCGCAAGCCGGAATGAGCAGGCTCTGATGAATCTTGTGTTCCGAATCCAATTGACACTCATAGACTATCCAAATGAATAAGTCAATTGGAAATACTCCATAACATATTAAATACATATGTAATTGATATATGGGAGATGATTTTACAATGATAAATCAACCCATAGGGCTTACATAGTGACAATTCACTAAGAGATATGCCCCTTAGTTAACCTAATTAATTAATGTTTATATTATTATTTTTATTAATGATGACTATTTGATCTTTTATGTGTTACACTTAACCCCCTATTTTTTTTTGTTTGCCATATATTGAGGATGCCTAGATGAAGGAAGCCACACATAAAGAAGTTTTATTTCCCAATGATACCAAGGACATGTCATTGTCTAATACGAATCATTTGAAAAGATTTTAGGATGATCCTATATGGGATGAACTATACAGGGTGTATTCATGAGAGATTCCCACAAGATGATAATAACCTAGCAGTCTATGAGAACACTAGGAAGATCCATCTTTTCATCATCGTAACTAGTTTGGGATCAATGGAGTAAAATGATGCAATAAGATGGATTTACAACCATATTAAACTGAAGATGGAAGTTATAGATAACCAGGAGGGAGTTTCTATAGCTTCCTTAAATCCAGTTACATTCCTTTAGGTGTATAAGTTTAAGAATCCTAAGGTGTTTCTTAACAAGGATTTAATGGGCCAATTTATGAAAGAGAAATCCAACTCAATGCCTATAATTAAGGAATGGTGGGTTGAGGGTAGGCGATTAACATAAAAGGCCAAACATCGATACCCTATCAACTAGTTCAAGTGCCCCTATGTTGATGTGTGTGATGGAATGTCTATGCGATAACCTTTCAACCTCTGATGTGGTTGGGCAGGAAGAGAGGAGAATAATCATCCTATGTTTATATTCGATCGAGAACAACCAAGTCCATGTGAAGAGTAGGTGACACAATTATCTCATCAAATTTAAGGAAAATGTATTGTGTAAGGAACAATCTAGTCTCTTATGTTATTGACGTAAAAAAATGAAATAAAACAAACTATTTACAATGTTTGTGAAATCATCATAAAAATTCCTACACTTCAAACAAATGATTAAAATAACTTGGGAAAATGAAACAATCCAACTATATAAACAATTAATATATTGAACAAGGCCATCACTAATGTTACTAGTGTTTCTAGTTAGTTAGAACCTAGCATTATGCCAGTAATATTGTCATCTATAGCTACAACAATGAATTTTGATGTAATATTATAATTACCAATCTATAAATCTAATTCATTTATTTGTTCTTCATTCCTCTCGTTCTTCTCTATGTCTGCTTCTAGAACTGGTAGTTGATTAGTAAGATGAACATCAATAAACTTATCTTTATTAGCTATACGTATGACAATGTTAATAGGAGTTTGATAAAACATGCCATTAACTTTGAGCATCACCATTGATGTGGTTGATGGAACATCAACATTTTTTTCTTCTTTCTCATGAGTATAATTTGTCTCTTCCATTTTGACAATTTCTTTATTTGATCTCTTCTTTTTTTGCTTCTTTATTCTTTTTATTTGATCTCTTCTTCTACAAATTGTATTTTCATTTTTGAAGATTTTGATGCCTCGTTTTATATTTATTCTAATTTGTTTTCTAATAGTTTGTCATCATTCTAAATATTCTTAATGATTTCTTCTTGCAACTTTCCATCATCCTTAGACTTCTTAATTTGTTCCTTTAGATATTCATTATGATTTATAAGGTGGGGATTTTATTCTTGTTTTTCTACAAATTTCCTTCTATATCTTCATTAGATTTATCTATCTTCCATTTTTTTAACTTTTTTATTTTTATAACTAAAATCTTACTATGGTTTCTTAGTTGAAAGAGTTCTTCAATATTTCTTGATAACATGCTATTGATGTTTGTGATCTCTAACTTGTGTGTGTTTTTAATGTCATCATTTTATTGTTGGAGATCGTTTATCTATTGTTGACATTGGATGCCCTCTGAATCTTGGCATTCTAATTTATTTTTTATTTGTGTACTTTTCTTATCTTTATCCGCAAGAAGTTTGTTCAAACCTTTTACTGCTTCTTCTAAATCTTCATAGCTTCCATAAGGTGATTCCTCGTCTGTATTTGATGGTGAGGTGATTTCCATTGATGAGTCATGTACTATTATTTTCTTCTTCTCATGGAAGAAATCCATGAATTTCTTTATTGCATTGAAGGTAAATGTACCCAGTGTTTCTAGTTAGTTAGAACCTAGAAATATGCCATTAATATTGTCATCCATGACACCTAACTACCTCACTTAATAAGTTGTGTTAGGTGCTAAGATGTGAAGTTGCTGCTCAACAACCGCTATAGCTTCACCACGAACTCTTCGCTACTGCTATCTCTACATTCTTTCTTGCTCTCTTTTCCCTCGCAGATAAATTCAAGTTTTTCTTTATCAATATTAGCGTTTAAGAAACTTTCTATATCGACGCGACATTGATTCAGTTGTTCTTGAGATGGTAAATTGGGAAGTAAAGGTGGCACATCCAGTGGATCATGAGTGAATAAGCTCCATAATTCTGCATTATCCAATTCAATCATGATGAAGTCTTGATCTAAATAATTGGAATTAAGGTCAAGCGTTGAAAGACACAAAGGTAAATATAAGATATCTTTCGTAAGTGCCAACCAAGGCAATAACTAATTAGTTTAGGTATAAATTTTGTATTTCTTTTATTAATAAATAATCAACAAGAAGGTGAATTGGTAAAAGTAAACGCATCTAGAGCGATGTACTAGAGAGAAGAAACCCCCAGTTGGAGAAGATTTACAATAATATATAGAAGTATTCTAGGATACTAAATTGATATTTCCTAAGAGGGAATTTGAGCATGCGATACAACTATTGCATGATTGTTCATTTCCAAACATTGGAATATACATACAATCCATTTTGGAAACAAAAGAAGTGAAGAAGCAATGGTAGAAATTGCTAGAGAAAGGAGCAATTTGACCAAGCACCCCACTTTGTCGGTCGCTTATCATCATAGTACACAAGAAGGACGGGACTTGAAGGATGTGTATTGAATACAAAGATTTGAATAAGATCACAATAAAAAATCAATACCCTCTACCTAGGGTTGATGCTTTTTTAGATTTGTTGCAGTATGCCAGGTACTTCACCAAGTTGGATCATTAAATTAGGAACTGCTAGGTATGAGTGAAGGAAGAAGATACCTAGAAGGATGCCTTCGAGACTAGATAAATTCTATATGAATGGTTAGTATGAAACAAATCTTGGGGGTTGAGACTCGGCATGCTTGGATGTCTAGAGATGAGGAGAAGAGATAACATAATGGACAACTATGAGAAAGACACACCGAGATCTAGGATGTGAATATCTTAGACAATGAAACATAAGTAAATATGCCACATGGAGGGGTGAGGCTCAAAGAGGTTTCTTTGAGACTCACCTCTCAAACTATACTAAGAAAAACACTCAGAACCAATAACTCAATAACTCAATAACTCAATAGAATAAGAGAAATGTAGGATGCCAAAAATCCTTGAATGCTTTATTGAGAAGACATAGAGCCTTTTTATAAAATTATTACAATGTTCCTTGGGGCCATACCATGGGTTGTGAAATACCATGGATGAGAGAGGTACAATGTGCCTTGAATCCATACCATGGAATAAAACCACGGGTTGTCAAATACCATGGATGGGAGAGGGTGGCCTCTCCATTCAATTCTTTTATGTCTTACACATCCAAATTTAGACCATATGCCCCCTGAAATTCAGATCATAGCAATTTCTATTGGTTTGTGTAATGAACCAATTGCATTTATGTATTTTATTAATGACGTATTGTGTTCTTTTACAGAATCCTTTAGATTATATATTGGTTTCTAATGCTACCTAAAAGAGCATATTACACATTTGAAGTAGGTGTTAGAGGCTCTAAACAAAAATTGACTCCGGGAAATCCTTAAGAAATATGAATTTGCTTAGAAGTATTTGGTGTATTTGGGGTATGTGATTGGTGGATGAGAGCTTAATAGTCATCCTACAAAGATAGATCCCATCGCCAAGTGAATAACTCTTACAAATGCCATTGAAATTAAGATAGTTTTTGGGGAAACAAAATACCTTCATGAGTTCATAGCTTCATTTAAACTATGGTTGTACCTCTCCATGCCATAATAACCAACAAAAAGGGATTTGAGTGAGGAAATAATAAACAAAACACATTTGAAGAGCTAAAACAAATGATCAATCAAGCACAAGTTCTTGCATTGCCCAACTTACAAAATCCTTTCTAATTTGAGATAAATGCAAATGGATATGCTATGAGAGAAATTTTGATGCAAGGAGGAAGGAAAATATGTCATAATTCTATAGCATTCTATACTGAAGTCCTAAACTACCCTACAAATGACAAGGAGATATAGGGCTTGGCTTAAGTTATTAACAAATGGAAGAATTATCTAATTGAAAAGGAGACCATCATTATGGCTAGAATGCAATAATATGTAGCTTGGTTTATTAGATGTTCCATACTCTAATGTACAAGAAATCAAAAAAATAGAAATGAAGTTCATTACCATCCCTTACATGTACCTAATAGGTCATGGGAAAGCATCTCCATGGAATTGGTGGGTGTTATTCCATGAACTAGGAAGGGACAAGACTATATGTTTGTGTTAGTTGACATGTTTAGTAACATGTGCATTCTAATGGCTTGTTCCAAGACCATCAAAGAAAAAGAAGCAACAAAATTGTCCTTTGAAAAGGTCTAGGTGTACTTTGGGATACCAAGAAGCATAATCTCAAATAGAGATACCTAATTTCTTAGTTCCCTTTGGTCTACATGTTAGGAGAAGATTGAGAATAGGTCTACAACTTTTCATACACAAGAACATGGGAAAACATAAGTGTTGAATAAGACATCAATTCAACTTTTGAGGGGTTATAATTAAAAGTATACAAATATTTGGGATAATAATTTGATACATATTTGCTACTCATATTACACAACATTCCACACTTCCATTCGTAGGTCCCTTTTGAAAATTGTTTTGGATATCTGCCACCTTCACCTTTAGATGTCATATATGGAAAATAAAGGGGAGTGAGGGAAGGCACCATAGGTGAAGCATTAAGAGATGAAAAATTCATTAATAATATCAAGCAAATCCATTTGCAAGAGAAAGAGACATTGAATAAGTCACATGAAATGTACAAGCCTAGACATGACCAACATAAGTTTGAGAAAACAATCAAGGTGGGAGACAGAGTTTGGTTGCATATTACTAAGGAAATACTACAAGATATTATTAAAAAAATCAAGGAAATGTGGTATGATCATTTTGAAGTGTTGGACAAGGTGGGAGATAATGCCATCAAACTAAATCTACCTCGATATGTGCACATTTACTCAATAATGAATGTGGAGATTATAAAACTCTTTGAACCATTCATGTTGGACCAAGAACGTGAGAAAGTGTTACCATTGGTAGAGGAATTCTAGAATATTAGAAAGAGTTAGTAGAAGATACAATCTTGTATAATAAATCCTAAACAACTAGATGAGGATAGTATGAACTCTAGTAGGTTGGTTTGAAATGAAAACTTCCAATAAAGGCTAAATAGTACTCAAAGGAAAACGTATAAAAAAAAATCTCACCTAATTTAGTAAAATCTTTTGGGGACCAAAAGCCTCACAAAATAGCGAGGTATGATCTGAAATGTATCAATATATGATTTTTCATCTATTTGGCCCTTTTTGGGTGGAAAAATTCAATGAATTGGATTGTAGGGCCCATTTTAGGGCTACTAGGTTTTTTATTCATAAAATGTTGTTGATGTTCTACTAAAATAGTTCATCACGGTGGATATTGGAACTTAGTTAATTTTTATTAGATGCTAAATAAATGGAACTAAAAAAAGCATAAATAGAGAAAATAAATACACAATAACACAAGATATACCCTGGGAAACCCACTATCAGGAAAAACCCAACAACAAATGAGGACTATGCCTTTCTCTTCATATCAAAATGGAAATACAAGTAACATGGTGTTGTATATGGAGTTAGCTATAACTTTGCAACCAGAATGGCTACTACATGATCTCCTATGTCCTCTCTTCTACTATAATATACACTCCAGTGTTCTTTATCAGTGATGGAACAATACAATAACATAAAAACAATGGAACTCCTTCTTCTCCTTATGGCCCAATATTTATCATAGCCTGGAAGCTGTCTAGGGTTAATTTTAGGGTTTCCACATACCTCAACTCTTGAACAGGGTTAGGTTTTTGGACCTTCTAGAATTTTCTTGAAGGTACACATGCGACTATATCCACATGTATTAGAAATTAAAGATAATGTGGAATCCATTCATTACGATGATAGTCAACTAGATAGGTCAACTTGCGAGAGGCATAAATTTTTCAAATGGACTCCTTTTGAGGTGATTCTTGGACCGTTGGAAAGGCATATGAATGTAGAATTGTGTATAGGGTAATGCAATTAGAGATGAAGTTTAGACCCTAAGAAACATCATTTATAACATTAAGCATGCCCTAGATGGTCCTAGATCCCAAATATGCAAAGTGAGACCTACCCTTAAAATGGGCCATAGAATCCAATTCATCTAATCTTTCAAACCCAAAAGCACCAAAATATATGATAAATTATATATTAATCCAGTTCATATCATACCTCCTACTCTACTTTTTCCTTGGTCAACCATTTAGCCTTCCCTAGAAAGAGTCCTAACACCACCTGCCATAGTTCATACTATCGTTGTATGGTTGATATGGAGTTATTGTACAAAGAATCCATATGCATGACTACACAAAGCTATAATATTGGTTGTAGGTGGTCTTGAGAGAATGTATGATAGATTTTTTGTACTTCCCTTATTATATTTGATGATTATATTGAATTATATAGAAATCCCATCCACTTGTAGTGTCATGTTTACTTTAGCTTACTTTGGTTCGACAAATATTGCAACAACTGGTGATAAATTTGAATGATGGTCTCCTTTCCCATAATATAGTGCTTCCATTTATTAATAAATTGAAACAAGGCATAGAGTTCCTTATCATATGTAGTGTAGTTCAGGAAACCACCATGGAAAATTTCAATACAATAGCATAATGGCCTTCCTCCTTGCATCAAAACCACTCCCATTTCATACCCACTTACAACTGTCTCCAATTTGAAAATACTATACAAGTTACACAATGTGAGAAATGGTGTGTGATTAATCTTTCACTTGACCTCCATATATACAGGATCAATCATAAGTTCGCCATAGAGCTGAGGGAAAATAAAAGCATTCCCTTCTCGGACACCCTCATAACCAAAAAGTATGATGACTCTTTATCTCATTAGGTTTATAGGAAGAAGACACATATTTAACGCTACTTGCATGTGAAATCTCACCATCACCCTGCTTAGAAAACCGGTATCATCAACATGCTAGTCACTCAAGCTATCAGAATTTCAAACAAAAAACACATTGAACAAGAATTGAAGCACTCGGGGAATATATTTGAAATGAATGGGTATAGCATGAAGCAATTTGATAAGGCAATTTTCAGGGTGAGAAGGGGCCGTGCACCCAAAACAATGATGAAAATAATGAAGGAAAATCCATAAGACTACCTTACATTAATTCTACCACGGGATAAATTGCAAAAATAGTCAAGAGAGGTGGCTTCAAATTTTGTTTCTCCCCTCCAAACTTGATTAGAACAATGGTGGATCATTCAAAAGATGTTCTTGATCATAGGAAAGAAAAAAAAATGTATTCAATCCCTTGGTCATGTGGGAATCCATATACCGGTGAAACTAGAAGATCATTCCAAGTTAGAATAAGTGATCATAGTGTCAACCTCAAGCGCAATACGATTAAAAGATCAACATTAGTAGATCATGCACATACCATCGACCACCATATAAGTATGGAAGATGCAAAAATCATCACAAAAGTGGACCATTATGGAAAAATAAATACCTATAATGAGGCCCTTGAAATTGAGCTTAATTAGAATAATTTGAACATAGATGATGGGTTAAAACTGAGTGAATCTTGGAGACTAGTTCTACAAAAATTAAAATAAAATATAGAGTAAATTCCAAGGTCAGATACAATTGTCTTTCAATCAATTATCCCACATATAAATCCAAACCATTTCACTAAAACATGAATGAGATTGTGCAACTCCCACAGATGATCCTTGAACTAGGATCAAAACATCGAGAATCCGAAAATTCAAACACGGTCCTACACTTCATTCATTAAAACAAAAAATTATTGCATAACATGAATAAAATTATGAATATTGGAACTGGAACTCAACTGATCTTCACCAGGCTCTTTTGTTGGCTCATTCTCTGGGTTGCTCTTATCTTCCAATTTCCCCTTTGATTTGAAATTTGAGTCAGAGCCTTGTCGTGCCCATGACAAATCCCAATAAACTTTTCCCTAAAGGAAATGATTAAATTGATTCCATTGCTAAATTTTATGTTTTAGTATAGACAGATAAGTTACATGCTCAAAGAATCCATCACAATGTATTAATAAGCCGTAATTTTAATGTCCATCCATCTCTAACTTGTGTGTGTTTTTAATGTCGTCATTTTATTGTTGGAGCTCTTTTATATGTTGCTGACATTGGATGACCTCTGAATCTTGGCATTCTATTTATTTATTTATTTGCGTTGTTTTATTATCTTTATCCATGAGGAGTTTGTTCAAACCTTTTACTGCTTCTTCTAAATATTCACAGCTTCCATAAGGTGATTCCTTGTCTGTATTTCGTGATGAGGGGATTTCCATTGACGAGTCATGTACTATTATTTTCTTCTTCTAATGGAAGAAATCCATTAATTTCTTTGTTGCATTGAAGGTGATTGTACCCAATGCCTCTAGTTAGTTAGAGCCTAGCATTATGCCAGTAATATTGTCATCTATAGCTACTACACTGAATTTTGATGTAAGATTATAATTACCGATATATAAATCTAATTCATTTATTTATTCTTCATTCTTCTCGTTCTTCTCTATGTTTGCTTCTAGAACTAGTAGTTGATTAGTAAGATGAACACCAATTAACTTTTCTTTATTAGATTTACATGTGACAATGTTAATAGGACTTTGATAAAATGTGTCATTAACTTTGAGCATCTCCATCAACATTTTTTTATGGAACATCGGATTTTTTTTTTTGCATGAGTAGAATTTTTCTCTTCCATTTTGACTATTTATTTATTTGAATTCTTCTTCTTTTTCTTTATTTAAATCTCCACCCTTCTCCCCACCCACCTTTTCTTTCTTCAATATAATTTCAAATCTTTAACTTCACTATTTGAAAAATAATACACTTATATTAAAGTATACTCTTTAATAAAACCACATGTTGTTTTTATAAAACCATGTGTTGTTTTTGATATTTTTCGGCTTAATAATTGGCACCTTTATAATTGTTGTATATATATGCTTCTATGCTTATTATTACCTTTCACAAACTCTTTGTTGATTTTTTCAACAAGAGTTGGTTGATTTTTTCAACAAAGAGGTTGGAAAATAAAACCACGTGTTGTTTTAATTTTTTGTTTCTATTTTTTCTTCTTCTTATTGTTTTTTTTCTTTGATTGTATGACTTGCTTTTATAGTGGGCTTATTTTCTTCGTCACTTGAAAGGTTAAAGGTCAAAGACCATAAAAATAATAATTTATGGTCAAAGACTAATGTACCTAAGAAACTTTGTATAAGGATGGCTAAAAGGAAATGTAAGGTCAAAGACTTGAATTCAAAGAAACTTTGATGATTTTGGCTACAATCCAGAATGAGCAGGCTCTGATGAATCTTGTGTTCTGAATCCAATTGACACTCATAGACTATCCAAATGAATAAGTGAATTGGAAATACTCCATAACATATTAAGTACATATGTAATTGATATATGCGAGATGATTTTACAATGATAAATTAACCCATAGGGCTTACATAGTGACAATTCACTAAGATATATGACCCTTAGTTAACCTAATTAATTAATGTTTATATTATTATTTTTATTAATGATAACTATTTGATTTTTTATTTGTTACACTTAACCCCCTATTTTTTTTTTTTTGCCAGATATTGAGGATGCCTAGATGAAGGAAGCCACACATAAAGAAGTCCAAGAGATTTTATTTCCCAATGATACCAACGACATGTCATTGTCTAATACGAATCATTTGACAAGATTTTAGGATGATCCTATATGGGATGAACTATACAGGGTTTATTCATGAGAGATTTCCCACAAGATGATAATAACCAAGTAGTCTATGAGAACGCTAGGAAGATCCGTCTTTTCATCATCGTAACTAGTTTGGCATCAATGGAGTAAAATGATGTAGGAAGATGGATTTACAACCATATTAAACTGAAGATGGAAGTTATAGATAACCAGGAGGGAGTTTCTATAGCTTCCTTAAATCCAGTTACATTCCTTTAGGTGTATAAGTTTAAGAATCCTAAGGTGTTTCTTAACAAGGATTTCATGGGCCAATTTATGAAAGAGAAATACAACTCAATGCCTATAATCAAGGAATGGTGGGTTGAGGGTAGGAGATTAACATAAAAGGCCAAACATCGATAGCCTATCAACTAGTTCAAGTGCCCCTATGTTGATGTGTGTGATGGAATGTCTATGCGATAACCTTTCAACCTATCATGTGGTTGGGCAGGAAGAGGGGAGAATAATCACCCTATGTTTATAGTTGATCAAGAACAACCAAGTCCATGTGAAGAGTAGATGACACGATTATCTCATGAAATTTAAGGAAAACGTATCATGTAAGGAACAATCTAGTCTCTTATGTTATTGATGTAAAAAAACTGAAATAAAACAAACTATTTACAATGTTTGTGAAAGCATCATAAAAATTCCTACACTTCCCACAAATGATTAAAATAACTTGGAAAAATGAAACAACCCAACTATATAAACAATTAATATATTGAACAAGACCATCACTAATGTTACTATGGTTTCTAGTTAGTTAGAACCTAGCATTATGCCAGTAATATTGTCATCTATAGCTACAACAATGAATTTTGATGTGATATTATAATCACCGATCTATAAATCTAATTCATTTATTTGTTCTTCATTCCTCTCGTTCTTCTCTATGTCTGCTTCTAGAACTGGTAGTTGATTAGTAAGATGAACATCAATAAACTTTTCTTTATTAGCTATACATATGACAATGTTAATAGGAGTTTGATAAAACATGCCATTAACTTTGAGCATCACCATCGATGTTGTTGATGGAACATCGACAATTTTTTCTTCTTTCTCATGAGTATAATTTGTCTCTTCCATTTTGACTATTTCTTTGTTTGATCTCTTCTTTTTTTATTTCTTTCTTCTTTTTATTTGATCTCTTCTTCTACAAATTGCATTTTCATTTTTGAAGATTTTGATGCCTCGTTTTATATTTATTCTAATTTGTTTTCTAATAGTTCGTCATCATTCTAAATATTCTTAATGATTTCTTCTTGCAACTTTTCGTCATCCTTAGAATTCTTAATTTGTTCCTTTAGATATTCATTATGATTTATAAGGTGGTGATTTTATTCTTGTTTTTCTACAAATTTTCCTTCTATATCTTCATTAGATTTATCTATCTTCCATTTTTTTAACTTTTTTATTTTTATAACTAAAATCTTACTATGGTTTCTTAGTTGAAAGAGTTCTTCAATATTTCTTGATAACATGCTATTGATCTTTGTGATCTCTAACTTGTGTGTGTTTTTAATGTTGTCATTTTATTGTTGGAGATCGTTTATCTATTGTTGACATTGGATGCCCTCTGAATCTTGGCATTCTAATTTATTTTTTATTTGTGTTGTTTTATTATCTTTATCCGTTCAAACCTTTTACTGCCTCTTCTAAATATTCATAGCTTCCATAAGGTGATTCCTCATCTATATTTGGTGATGAGGGGATTTCCATTGATGAGTCATGTACTATTATTTTCTTCTTCTCATGGAAGAAATCCATCAATTTCTTTATCGCATTGAAGGTAAATGTACCCAGTGTTTCTAGTTAGTTAGAACCTAGCATTATGCCATTAATATTGTCATGCGTGACGCCCAGCTGCCTCACTCAATAAGCTGTGTTAGGTGTTGAGATGTGAAGTTTCTGCTCAACAACCGCTCCAGCTTCACCACAAACTCTTCGCTACTGCTATCTCTACATTCTTTCTTGCTCTCTTTTCCCTCGCGGACAAATTCAAGTTTTTATTTATCAATATTAGCATTTGAGAAACTTTCTATATCGACGCAACATTGATTTAGTTGTTCTTGAGATGGTAAATTGGGAAGTAAAGGTGGTATATCCAGTGGATCCAAGTGAATAAGGTCCATAATTCTGCATTAGCCTTCTCAATCATGATGAAGTCCTGATCTAAATAAATGGAATTAAGGTCAAGCGTTGAAAGAATCCAAGGTGATAAGATACTATCACTCGCTGCTCTTCCTGCTGCTATGAGATTTTTATCTAGCTAACGTGCCTCAACATACCAAACTTGCTTTTTGGGTCAGGTCATAGCCTTAGAATTCAGACAAAGTGGAAAAATCTATAGCTACAATAGTGAATTTTTATGTAAGATTATAATTACCGATCTATAATCTAATTCATTAATTTGTTCTTCATTCCTCTCGTTCTTCTCTATGTCTGCTTCTAGAACTGGTAGTTGATTAGTAAGATGAACATCAATAAACTTTTCTTTATTAGCTTTACATATGACAATGTTAATAGGACTTTGATAAAACATGCCATTAACTTTAAGCATCGTCAACGACATTTTTTATGGAACATCACCAAGTATTTTTTTTCTCATGAGTAGAATTTGTCTCTTCCATTTTGACTATTTCTTTCTTTGATCTCTTCTTATTTTTGTTTATTTAAATATCCACCCTTCTCCCCCACCCCTAAGTTTCTTTCTTCAATATAATCTCAAATCTTTGAATTCGCTATTTGAAAAATAATACACTTATATCAAAGTATACCCTTTAATAAAACCACATGTTGTTTTTATAAGACCATGTGTTGTTTTTAGATTTTTCCACTTAATAATGGGCACCTTTATAATTGTTGTACATATATGCTTTTATGCTTATTATTACCTTTCAGAAACTCTTCGTTGATCTTTTCAACAAAAGGTTGGAAAATAAAACTAGGTGTTGTTTTTATTTTATTTTTTGTATTTTTTTCTTTTTCTTGTTGTTTTTTTTGTCTTTGATTGTATGACTTGCTTTTGTAGTGGGCTTATTTTCTTCTTCACTTGAAAGCGTAAAGGTCAAATACCATAAAAATAATAATTTATGGTCAAAGACTAATGTACCAAAGAAACTTTGTATAAGGATGGATACAAGCCAATGTAAAGTCAAAGACTTGAAATAAAAAAAAACTTTGATGATTTTGGCCACAAGCTGGAATGAGCAAGCTCTGATGAATCTTGTGTTCTGAATCCAATTCACACTCGTAGACTATCCAAATGAATAATTCAATTGGAAATACTCCATAACAGATTAAGTAAATATCTAATTGATATATGAGAGATGATTTTAGAATGATAAAGCAATCCATATGCCTTACATAGTGACTATTCACTAAGAGATATACCCCTTAGTTAACTTAATTAATTAATGTTTATATTATTATTATTTATTAGTAATAACTAATTAATATTTTATTTGTTACACTTAACCCCCTATTTTTTGTTGTTGTTTGCGAGATGTCGAGGATGCCTAGATGAAGGAAGCCACACATAAAGAAGTTGAAGAGATTTTATCTCCCAATGATACCAAAGACATGTCATTGTCTAATACAAATCATTTGACATGATTTTAGGATGATCCTATATGGGATGAACTATACAGGGTGTATTCCATGAGAGATTTCCCATAAGATGATACTAACCTAGCAGTCTATGAGAATGTTAGGAAGAGCCATCTTTCATCATTGTAACTAGTTTGGCATTAATGGTGTAAAATGACGCACTAAGATGGATTTACAACCATATTAAATTGAATATGGAAGTTATAGTTAACCAAGAGGGAGTTTCTATAGCTTCCTTAAATCCATATACATTCCTTTAGGTGTATAGGTTTAAGAATCCTAAGGTGTTTCTTAATTACAAGGCTTTTATTGACCAATTTATGAAAGAGAAATCCAACTCAATTCCTATAATCAAGGAATGGTGGGTTGAGGGTAGGAGTTTAACAAAAAAAGGCCAAACATCGATACCCTATCAAGTAATTCAAGTGTTCCTATGTTGATGTGTAGGATGGAATGTGTATGCAACAACCTTTTGACCTCCCACGTGGCTGGGTATGACGAGGCAAGCATAATAACCTTGTATTTATAGTGAATCGAGAACAACCAAGTCCATGTGAAGAGTATATGACACAATTCTCTCATCAAAATCAAGGAAAACATATTGTGTAAGAAACAATCCAATCGCTTAGGTTCTTAACGCAAACACATAGTTGTAGGGTGTCCAACCCCTACCGAGCTGATTTCTTTTTGTGGTGGCGACGACAGATAGTTGCCATCGATGACTACCCCTATACGGGGATTGATTTCCGGGGGGACCCGAACATGCTGCTACCACCAGGATCAGCATACAGTGACATAGGTAACGAATCTTGACCCTCTCTCTAATTTTTTCAGTTATTTAATATTTTGTGTTTTCTGATTATATGGAATCAAAAGACATATTTTTGTGTGACAATACATAGTGACGTCTACCATATGCATGAAGATGTGGGACCACGGTGGCCTGAAGGCTTCCCTTGTCATAGACGGAGGGGAATAGGAGATGATATCATGAGTGTGGATGCAAAGCGAACGCTCTAGAGCATTCATACCAACTTTGTGAGGCTGACACACAGAGTTCCCATGGTGCAAATCGAGGACTTGCCTGAGGCCATGCAGCGTCAGGTGGTGGGTGTACCACAAGCATGGGTGCGATTATTTCGACGGCTAGCTAGATCCGTAGTGACATTCCATGATCACAACCCCCCTCCTCCTCCACAGGCTTAGATACCTGGGAGTGATATATTTTATATTACCGTGTATTATATTTTGGTGGCTCGAGAGCCCCATTTTTGTATCATGACACTATGTATTACCACATTTTGGATGTTTATAATTTTTTTTATGATGATCGGTTTATTTACTTACATGTGTAAAAAATTGTGTTTATGATGAATTTACTGTGTATGAAACAAATGCCAATATAACACATAGTTAGCATATGAGTTAGCAACTTGATTATTAATTCTTGGAATATTAATGTATGTTATATTATCAAATTGTCGTTCTAATAATCTCACATGTAAGAATCTTCTTAATAACGTCGGATCTCTAACATGGTACAAACCATTAAGCTGTGACACTACTAACTCCGAATCAAGACATACCTCAAGAGAGAGAATCCCATGTAAAATGACATCCTGTAGAAGCTCAATAACGACACTATATTCAGCAACATTGTTTGAAGATGGCCGTAGACATACGCCTCCTGAAGACAATACCTGACCCATAGGAGTGTAAATCACCCAAGTAGCAGGGGCTGAGTGTTGAGTGTGATAGCTCGCACCATCTGCGAATCATATGTAGGTGGAAGATTCTATTGACATCTGCCAAAAGAAATGAAAACTAATCACAAACCCGATCACTATAAGAAAAATACCTACCTATGCAAAACTGTACAATAATATACAATAACCAGCCTTGGCTGAAAATCATGCATAGTACTTTTTGAGATAGAGCCCATTCCTAGGCTCCGCCAAGGCCATTCCCTCATACTCCACTAACTCATAAGCGCCCTTCTCTAACACACGTTTGACGACGTAAGGACCACGCCACATGGGGTTAAAATTTCCTGCCCCCAAGGGTTCTTTCGGTTGATCCCACAAAAGGACCAAGTCTCCCTCACTAAATCTCCTTGGACGGACAGAATTATAATACTGGACCTTTACGCGATGTTTATTTACTTCTAGAGCCACCAAGGCATCGCGGCGCTGCTCATCAAGTTGCTCAAGGTGGACCAAACGCTCCTCCAATGGTGAAGTGTCTAGTAAGAGTTCTACAGCTAGCTTCAAAGAAGGAATCTCGCATTCAACCGGCAATACTGACTCCACTCCATGTACAAGTTGATATGGAGAAAAACCCATGGCAGTCTTAACAGTGGTTCTATACGCCCACAAAGCAGGATATAACATAATGTGCCAGTTATTCTTGCTTTGTGCGATGGTTCATTGAAGAATGGATTTGAGTGATTTGTTCACTGCTTCTACCTGTCCATTCACTTGAGGGTAGTAAGAGGAGGAATGCTTTTGTTTGTACCCTAAATTTGATGCCAACTCTTCCATCATACGATTCTGAAAGTGCAAGCCATGGTCAGTGACAAGCTCTTTCGGAATCTCAAACCGAGTAATAATCTAGTTGAATACGAAGTGCGCGGCTGTCTCACCGTCGGATTTAACTGTAGGCATAGCTTCAGCCCATTATGTGAAGTAATCAACAGCCACTATGATATGATGATGCCCCCCAGCTGAATTTGGGTTGCAATCCATAAAATCAATCCCCCACTTAGTGAAGGGATCGACGGTGATGATGGGATGTAATGGGGCAGATTTCGAGTGCATATTACATGCAAACACCTGGCAAGGGTGGCACCTCTTGACCGCATCTACACAATCCTTAAAGATCGACGGCTAGAAATAACCTGGTCTTTAGATTTTTTGGGCTGTAGAAATCCCAGATAAACGACCACCACATTCCCCTCCATGGAAATCATTCAGCACTACCTCAACCTCTTCATGAGTTAAACAACATCGTAAAATGGAATCTACCCCACGGCGGTACAAAGTGTTATCCACTATGAGGTAATTCTTAGACACGTGACGTAATCGTCGTCGTTCATCCCGTGAGAGGTGAATAGGGACCTTCAATGTTTGTAAATATATAATGATATCCCCATACCATGGGTCTAAAGTTGAGATTAAGAAGATGTGTTCATCGATAAATGTATCTTCACAAACCAACTCCTCGGCCTCGCTTGGGAAATCCGATATAAGATCTGCAAAAAATAACGATTTCTTCGATTTTGCCGAAATAAACTCGAGATTGAATTCTTGCAAGATGACAATCCATTTATTATATTTTCCCCCAATCATCCTTCGAGTGAGGACGAATTGAAAAGGATTCACATGGGCTACAACCAAGGTCTAGCGAAGGAGAATATAATGTCTCAACCGTTGAACCGCATGTACGGTAGCTAAAGAAAGCTTCTCAACATGAGAATAACGAATCTCTGCATCAATAAGATTCCAGCTCAGATAGTATATGACATGCTCTTGGAGCTCCTCATCCTCTTGAACCAAAACCATACCAATCGTCTCCATGGACGTGGCCACATAAAGTAGAAAATCACGGCTATAGTCTGGGGGACTAATCACCGGGGCTGATGCTAGGGCTCGCTTGAGCGCATCAAAGGAATCCTGGGCTCGCTCATCCTAACAAAAGGTTGTGTCCTTGTTCAAAAGACGCATGAAGCCTCTAGTCAAATTGGAAAAATTAACAACGAATCTCCATAAGAAGTTTTCCATGCCTTGCAAACATTGAATATGACGAATATTTTTCGGGGGAGACAACTGAAGTATTGCCTCTACCTTCAAAGGGTCGACTCTTATACGCTCTTTAGAAATGATGAATCTTAACAAGTGACTTGACTTCACACAAAAGATGTACTTGTGAGGGTTTAACCTGACCAAATAATGGTGACATCTTTCGAATACCAATCTGAAATGATAAGAATGACCCATTCTCATGCGAGAATGAGCAGCAAGGTCATCCAAAAATACTTTGATAATCAATTTGAGATCATGGAAGATCAAGGTCATGGCCCGCTGAAAAGTAGCTCCAGCGTTCTTAAGGCCAAAAGGCATTTTTCGATATGCAAAAGTTCCCCAAGGACAAATAAATGCAGTCTTATGTTGTTCCTCAGGTTTAATTTGTATCTGATTATATCTGGAAAAGCCGTCCATGAAGGAAAAAACCTTGCTACCCGCACACTCATCCAAAATCTGATCAATAAATTGTGTGGGGAAATTGTCCTTAGGACATGAACGATTCAAATCATGTAAATCAGTACATATGCGGATCGCTCCCTGCTTCTTATCCACCGGAACGGGGTTTGAAACCCACTACGTCAAGGGAACGGGATAGATAAAACCGGATTTCAACAGTTTCTCTATCTTTGCCTTAATCACGGGTGCTTTCCTAGGATTCACCGCACGCAAGCATTGTCGAACAGGCTTAGCATTGGGATAGGTCTTAATCTCATGTTCGACAATGCGAGGGTCGATACCTGGCATTTCATCGTAAGACCAAGCAAAGATATCACAGAATTCTTTAAAAATCTTGATGTATTCTTGAATCTCAGCATGGGAACATTCTGCCCCAATATAGACATTCTCTATCCTGCCAGGATCGCGAGAGATATTGATAGGAATCATTGGAGATATATTTTCCATGTGTCCATCATCCATCAGACCAGGAGAGCTTAATGGAACCATAGGACTACCAATTCTCTCACTAAGAACCTCCCTAAAGTCCTCATGCTCCAAGCGGTCAAGCTCGAGAAGAAAGTAAGATCTATGATGGAGCTCTTCCCATGGTGGCTCAACTCTCAGCATGGCCTCAATAATCGCTTCATCTGAAGGGAAAACACTATCAAGGCAATCGTGTGCGTGAGAAGAGTGTACTACCCATGCAGGAAGCACATAAGGGCCCTCCTCCTCCGTCCGCGAAGAGGAAGGACTGGGTTCTGCAACACATTCAAGATTAGCTTGATAAGCTACCATAGTTGTAGGAAACAACTCACCTGTTACGATGGGCTCACTCGAAGTATTCAGTGTAGGAAGAATCCAAGGATCTTCCATATGACTTGTGTGAAAAGACACCGATCTCATAGATGTCGAAGCCTCACCGAAACTAGACCCTATCATAAGGATCGGTGCAAGACAACTAAAACTTCCCATGAGGGATGGATACATGCCCACACCCACATGGTCATAATGCACTGGTAGCTGGAAGTGGTTAAGAAAAGTCATCTGTAGGTCATCGAACAAAGCGAATGCCCCGCTAGGTAGCTCTATATACCATTTCGCGGTGGGCCCTGTAAGGGTGTATTGAAACAACCTTAAATGGATGGAGTCCTAGTGTAAGGAATTCAAAGAGCACCGTGGGTGAAAGGTAGTAACATGTTCACTCAGATCCTCTCCTGGTTTGAGCTCAAATTTGGGTATGTCCGAGGGAAGCTTAGTAGGGATAGCCGACCAAGCTGGGTCATGAGCTACAGGATCGTTTGTCAATCTCGACAAGTCAGGAATATTTAGCGTTGCGAGGAAAGGGAGCCTAGGATGATGAGGTCGATGGACCGCTCCTTGATAGTTCTGATTCACATAGGTCTGATTACCACCATGGCCTTGGCCATAGTGCCCTCCTCCCATTTGACCCATATAGGGTGGCATGGAAGCAACATAGTGTGGTGTACCTTGACTATTTGGAGCTACAAAGCCGTAATTTGGAGAGTAAGCGGGTTGTTGATACCCGCACCCATAAGGTGAAGAACCCTGTCCATACTGCATCCCATAATAGGGCCCATAAGTCATCGCATGGGATGTCCCATGAGACACTCCGTAAGTAGGAATATACACTCCAGACATAGTAATATGACCTCTAGAAGTATGAACATGACCTCCCGAAACAACGGGCGGTGCATGAACCTGAGACACAACTGGTTTAGTAATTGCAGTATGGACATGACTCGTAGCAACGTTCAACCGGAAGGACCACGTGAATGAGGTGGAGGGTGAACATTCGAAGAAATAGGGACAGAGGACAAAGGGACCTGTGTAATTATGTACGTACTATTCCCTATAGTCACTCGTCTCAAATCTAGTATCCAAATAGGATCACTAACCCTAGACCTAGGGGGAATATGTGATGTAGCTTCCACCGCCGGGATGGAAGGTGCAATGTGACTTGTGCTCCCAAACCTCTCCGCATGGTAAGGAATGAGAGTTCCCCCAGGCATAGTGTTAGGATCAAACTCAAATTCAACATGGAATGCCAAATCATGTGTGGGAAAACTAGACATACCATAACTACCATAACTAGTGCTCGCGGGTTCAAAATGAGTCTCATCATCCTCCAACATTCCATACCGGCAATGCGTCAATGGGGAATCAACTCTAGAGTAAGTAGTTATATCATGAAAGGTTCCTATCTCAGAAATCACAAGACCCAACTTAGTCAAATCAGGTGAAGGATCATAGTTAGGAGTAAACTCCCCACATTCCACATGAATGGGAGAAGGTGGTTCAGGAATAACTTCTATATGGTCTCCCATGGTGTGTGAATCAATGTGCGAAGTAGTCTGCCTGGACTATCTATGTCTCCCTCCCAAAGGAGGAGGAGATGTAGAAGGCAGAAGTCTTGCTAAACGACGAGAACGACGAGGAGCCGCACCCGAATCCACAATGACTCAAAAAATATCAAAGACTCTCTATCTACGCAAACCCTAGGTAAGCTAATGTGCACAGAGCAATCACCAAGAAATTCTAAAGCCAACCACAAGCAGTCAAGTGTAGGATACGTGAGCTCCCGAATGAATCAGGTATGTCTTGCCTAGGAGAGGCTTGAGACTCCCATACACAACAAGCAGTGGTACGTAACCAATTATTGTGGCCCTCAGCTTCAACGCATAACACGACTGTGTTTTTTGACCCCAACCTGGTCAGGACACCCGCAGAATAACCCCTGCAAAGTACCCCCTCGATATCCTAGGTAAGGCCACTAAGGTCACCTCAATATAATCAATGCTCAGGTGGATAGTTGCAGGTGGGATTGACCGTATGGGCAGGGTAGCAAAGCCCAAAACTCTCGAAAGAGCCCCCAGATACAAATACAATCCTGAAAATATCTCCGGTGCTACTCAGTTATGACTAGGGGTCATCCCAATCAATAACCGCTCACACTGCCTCGTGCTTAACTCCCTTTTGACAGAAGGATCCTGAGAAACACTGGTTATACCAAGGAATTTCACACACTCACCTGGACAAATACATAGATGTTGTTGTTTAGTGGTCTTGGATAATTTACTCACAATGAACTATTCCAAGACCCTAAAAGCTAATCTTGTTGGTGAACCCTATCAAATAAAATAGTGTAGTTCATTTTATTTAAGCGTTGATTTTAATTGGCTTTATTACTCAAAAGAGGTATATGGCCGTGCAAATAATGGTGTTATGACACAACATGAAGTAAAATGCACACCTAACAATCAATGCAAATGCATTGTGTCCATGAAAAACAGGGTATGCTACTACGTGAAATGCACAATTTTCTTCAAATGATAAATGCAATCTTTCCTATATGAAATTCTGACTAATACTCCAAAGCAAATCTAGTGCAAGTACTATGAAAAATGCAAGATGCAATGCATGATGATAAGCAAATATTTTTGGATTTTTTGAAATAAAAATGAGATATAAAAGCAAAAGAATGGATCTACAACCGCCAGACTCTGCAAGCACACTCAAGCAGCACTCAAGCAAAGTACTAAGGTAAAATAAATCTAATGCACTAATCCCAAAACAAAAAATCGAAAATGCAATGACAAGAACATTCTTTAAAAAGGAAATTTTACCCTAAAAAAAAAACCGTCCCTAGTCAGAAACAAAGGTGTATACAGACTCTGGCAGTATCAAAGGAGACTCAATAATCATCAAAATTCACCCAGCAACCATTCCACTTTCTCTAAAAGGAAAAACTAAGGGCATACGCGACTGTTCATAGTAAACCCGCATGTGTACACGGAAATATCAGTGAAACCCGCATATATACGCGACTGTGAGATCAAAACTCGCGTACAGGAAGAAAGGTGCATATAGCTAAAGGCAAACAGACAAGCTGAGACAAACTTCACACCAATCAGACACTACCAGGAAAACATGCCCCCAGACCCGACACAGAAACAAGAGAAAAAGAGCAATTCAAAGCCATTGAATGTCGATAGAAAACCCCCAAAGGAAAACTACTAGGAACTCCCCAGCGGAGTCACCAATTCTATTACAGAGAGAAATTCCTATGGCTTGGGGTACCACCACAGATAGCTTGACTCCAGAAATCAATCCTTTCCAATATGCAATAGAAATTAATATCTAACACTAAAGGTTCAGACCTCGTACCTTATTCCGAACGGTTGAAGTAGATCCCCGTTGAGCTTTCCAACTTCAACTTGAATTGATAAATCACTTCCTCAACAACAAGTAAACAAGACAAGCATACTATATATATGGGTGTTAGATCTATTCTAGCATATATAATCAACAATGTATAAACATTTGAAATCATCCATGGATAAAATATTCATTCAAACATACATTATTGGATAGGAAAAGATATTTCTATTAATATAAAATTAGAGATTACAATGGATACAACCTCTGTCTGCAGGTCTGCGAATAGGAGAAACTGAATCCCCCACTTGGGCCTCCACCACCTCAATCCTCCATCTCTCGATAGCAAGCTCACAAGCAAAAGGCAAGCTTGGGAAGAACACAAAAGTGCTCCAAAGGACAAAGGGATGCAGACTCAAGCACAAGTTTCGGCAACAATGGACTATAGTTTCTTTGCTCTCAATTCTCTCATATGCCTTCAATGTACCATAGAGTTCCTTATATAGCTTTTCAAAGGGGTAATGAAAGGTCGAATCTGAGCGATCTTAAGGCATAGGGAAGGCCAAGAGTCAAGTGAATCGGATCCATGTCAAGGAAAACTTCAAAAGGATTTCGATTATGCACACATCTCGATGTACACGGTTTTAGGGGTCAAACCCACATATATACGTGATTATAGGTTTAAAAGTCGTGTGTATTAATTTTCACATGTTTTTAGGGATGTTCAAGGAAACATCAAAGGACAAAAAATGGTCCAAGGGGTCTAAGGAGTCTGCAGAGGGACAAGGGAAGGCCATACAAGTGTGATTCACCTGGAGTGGTAAAATCAACTATAACAACATTTCATATTAGACATTTTCACTTTTGAAAAAAGAAAAAAAAAAGTTTAGACCATAAATGTTGTATATTACAATTGAAAAGATTTGCAAGAATATCTATAATGAATTGACCAATTTAAAACATTTATATTAAATATTCATATTAAAAAACTATCCTATATCAAACCAAAAAGTGTCCTTTAACTTTTCCATAATAAAACTGGCTCAAATTATAGAATCTAATTTATTTTTAAATAATTTAAAATAGAAAGAGTCTTGCTTATAATAAAAGCAACATCCAATTAAAAATAATTTCAGTGGTAAAATCTCTACTTTAATGTCATTATGTAATATAACAAGCATATCCTATATCGAATTTACATTTTGGCTTGCCTTTTCATCTTGTTTATTAACATCACTACATATTGTCTCAAAAGAAAATCTACATGTGAGATTTGCCAAAACTCTAATAATGATAATATGTTCTTGCTTTTCACTTCTTTCACATTCACATCACAGGAAGAAGAGCACAACCCTCTCAATTGTGATACTACATGCCCACCATATACTAAATTCATTCCCACCATATAAAACCAATACACAAAAACAACACTATTAAAATTCATGCCCACCGTATTACCCAATACACAAAACCAACGCAATATCAAAATTCAAAACAATGGAGAAATAACACCCAAAACTATGGATTAAAAAGAAACCATAAACCCTGCTAGCACCAATGGCATAAATTACGATTTGATCATGGTGTAAATCTGCACACATTTCTTGAGAGAAGGCTAGGAAGTCATTGCAACATTCTTCTCCACTTGCTTCTATGTCTGGGAAGGATTCCCATAGAATCTCATTCCTACAAGGTCCACACAACATTTAAAAACAGGCAAATACCAAGGCATTGAATGGGTTGTAGCAGTATGGAAACTAATGATCTTCTTTAGGAATTTATCTAAGCATATATGAAATTAGCTACAATATTTCTCCAAACCCTGGTTATCCTTAAAACCATGTTGGTATTCAAATTAACCCTCCAACGCCCCAAATTTCAAAATATCAGGTGAAATTATATAGGCATTTGACTAACTCACACACAAAAATCATGACTAAATCTTGAGTCCTCATATCCTTCATCCTGTCCTAAAAGTACACAAAATGAATGAGGTGTTCTAACAACTTGTCTCTCCTTCTTTTTGTGTGTGTGTGGTGATAAATTTAGAGTTTGCATAAATAGGAGCTTCGGAAATGGCAGAAATATTGGATCCTGTGACTGTAAAGAAGCTGGAGGTGGTAAAAAAATTCAAGCAATTTCATCAATGGAAGAAATACAAGCGTTGTTTTGTGCTCTGCAGCGTTCCTATGATTCTTTGCTTTTCATTATTTGATTTAAAAGCAAATTTTCCACCTATCCACGAAGTTTGTCTAGTGAAGATACTAGAGATTTGGCATTTATGTTTGAATGAGCGATTTTTGTTCGAATAAGGAGTTTTTCTCCTGCTTGGTTGTGAGGATGGACATAGGGGACCGCAGGAGTGCCCATGACTTTGGTGCCCCATTTTAGAGCTGTGTCTACAAGCCGAGGGAAGGAGGAAAC
Source organism: Pseudotsuga menziesii (assembly GCA_001517045.1). NCBI lineage: Eukaryota > Viridiplantae > Streptophyta > Pinopsida > Pinales > Pinaceae > Pseudotsuga > Pseudotsuga menziesii. The sequence continues at coordinate 62,988 of LPNX011118111.1, forward strand.
TATGAGCAGGATTTGTGTTACAAGTCACGAAAATAACTGCCAGAAGAATACGCGATTCATTTGCAAATTTTCTGATGCATTTCAGGTGGGTGTTGATAGTCCCCATTGTTCTGTCACTATCCTTGTTCTATCAGTATATTCAATGGCGGGCTACGATACAGTGCTTGATCCACGACCCCCATTAGAGGAGAAGCATAGGCGAGCAATCAAGAAAGTGCAGGATCGCATCAACAGCCGGCACCCACAGCACAATGGGATGATCTGCATGGCGCGGAGGACATGGAATGAGGTCTCTATGAGGTAGTCCAAGCACAAGCTGTTAAAATATGTGGAAAATGTGGGTTGGAAATGAAAATGATACACGCTAGCAAATAATTTGCTGAAGGGATGACCGTTTTTCACCATGGTGGCGAAAAACGGACCTGCGAGAAGAACATCTTCGACGTAAATATAAATGATAACTTGATTTTTTTTGCAAAGGCCCTTATCTATGATTTAATCTATCAATTTGCACAGATGTTATTAAATCGATTTTATTATGAGTATACTTTAGTTTAGAACTACTCTTTAATATTTATATGTATGTATTTTTTCTAATTTTTTTATTTTTATAATTTGCAAATTAAGACATCGTAACAAAAGATTTTAATATATACAATATTAATTAACAAAAAAAAAAAATAGAAAACAAAACAAAACAAATATATATAGATGTAACCAACACAAGCGCACTATTTTTGTAGTATTAAAATTATTATTTAGATATTTGTTTTTATTTTTATTTTTAATTTGTAAATTAAAAAATAATAACAATTTTTTTAATATATATGAAAATGTTAATCAACCAATAATAAAGGAATAAGTAGTAAATCAAACCTATATATATATATATATATATATATATATATATATATATTACTTGACGTAACAATGTCCATTGGGCATAGCTTGGGTGGTTGGGAGATTTGGTTACTGTGCTCCCCACCTGGGTTCAAATCTCGTCGAGGACATTTGCTCCTTGGGAGCCTTTGTATGTAATGAAATATTAGGCTGGTGAGTTGTTTATCATGATTAATGATGCCCAAATTCATGTATACTTTCCTAGCAAGTATAAGATATTTTCTAGAGTGGGCGTAGTCATGGTGTAAAATTGGGCTTCCATAATGAACCACTTTATAAAAAAAAATATTACTTGATGTAACAAACACAAATGCATGGAGAAAAGTGGAAATACAATTTGCAATGGAGTTTTGTAATGGCAAAGAGCGGCTAGGGTTTCCCTAGCCACCGTTCCTTTTGACTTGCTCGTCATCTCAAAGGCGGCCTCCCTCGTCCGGCTCAGCCCCTACCAGGCTTGCGGTCTCTTCTGCGGTTCTTTCCATGAGGGGTGAGGCTTATGCTTGGGAACCCGTCCATTTTGGAGTTGCTACATGATGGCTCAAGACCCACTTTTGTCCTTTAAGGATTTAGTTCATTCCATCTCTCCTAAGGAGAAGTCTCTTCCCACTTCCAAGTTCATGAAAAAGATGGATGAGATCCCCTCTCTATAGCTCTCTCCATCTGATCCATGCCGGTTGGCACTCATTCTCTCCGAAAAAGCCCTCATTGGCAAGTTTATAGGGTTATGGCCCAACCCAAAGGTGGTGGAGCTCTGGATTGCAGAGCACTGGAGCCCTATTGTGCATGGACAAGTTTCTCTATGTGCAGCTGGTAAGGGTTATTTTGTGTTTCATTTCTTGAGTAAGGAAGAATGAGACTTAGTATTTATATTAGGCCCCTTCTTCATGGGATCAAGAGGGTTGTTTTTAGCCCCTTGGACTCTAAATTTCAATCCAAAAGTAGAGATTACAGCTGCCCCAGTATGGAAAAGTTCTTTGGTGGACATTGGAAATAAACTAGGGTGCTTTCTGGATAGTGTGGAGCCAAAAGGGGGTCAGTTTACCCGTGCCCATATCTACGTAGAGGTAAACCTTGAGAAAGGACTTCCAGAAGCCCTAAAGCTCACCTTGGGTGACTAGAGTCACATCCAAGAGCTAGACTATGAGTAGATCCCCTTTAAATGCAACTTTTGCCATATTTATGGCCACTTTGCGAAGAGATTCCCTAAAATCTCCGAGGCATCAGTCACTCCTCTAACCAAAGATGTAGAGTTTCAGATAGTCACAAATTGGCATCGGCCTCCTCGGTGAAAGGAGCCCCAAGTTCCCCAGCATAAGGCATCTGAAGTCCCTCCAACTGCAGAAGTAGCCCCTCTTACACTGGAAATAAAAAATAGCTTTGAAGCATTGCAGGAGGTTGAAGTTCAAGAAACCGAAGTAGAACCGGCTACAGAAGCCCCAGTGCAGGATGAGAACCCTCCAGAGACAGTTGCCACTAGCCATGTCGCAAAAGCAGATACTCCTAATGTTGCTCCACCAGAAGCCAAGAGAGATCTTTGAATGATAGAGCTTGAGCCCATAGCCTAAGCAGGCTCCTCCCTAAGATCCTCCTCTAGGTCTGAGGGAAACTCAGAATCCGAAGGCTTCCCAGCCCCCTCTCCTCCCCTCACCAAAGGAAGGAAGTCCAATAAAGAACTTAGGGAAAATGAAGCAATCAAAAACATTTTTTTGGGTTCTCAGAAGAGGTTGGACCCTTTCATTAAGGGGCATTTTGACTGCCCCTCCAATTAATGTTTTGCTTCTGCATTCTTCTCTGCTCACAATTTGTGAGAGTCTACTCTTGTAAGAAAGCTGTGTCTTTTTCTCGAAATAGCTCCAAAAGTAAATGGGATCTTTCTCCCAAGACTTTCTCAAGAAGGTTGACAGTACTATTAGAGGACATAAACCTTCTTTATTTTTGTAATTCTCGGATTTTGGTTCGCCAGAAAACCATTTAATTCCAATTAACTGTTATTGTCAAAAAAAAGAAACAAACACAAACACACTATTTTTTAATATTAAAAGTTTTTTTGTTTATATGTATAAAATGGAAACAACAGATATATGACCTAAATAAGAAATGAGTTAAATAAAAAAAATACTGGAAAACACTTGTTTACATTTAAAAAATAAAAACTAAAATTCAAAATATTAACCGGTCAAATAAATAAAGAAAGAATACATACATACATGTGACTTTAAACATTGCATATACCTATTGTGGGATTTATTAAATGAAATATAATAAAACAAAACATGGTCACTTTTGTTAACCTGTGGTGTACGTCTTTTCCTTTCTTAAATCTTAGCATAGAGCAAGAGCAAACTATAAAATAACACACGACATTATAGCAGAATTCATGATCTCACACTAAGAGATTTATATGCCTCATTCGATGGTATTTTGCATCAGACTCGCTTATGTTAGGTCATCATCGATGATGATGGGCATGTAGATCACTGCTTATGTTGGGTCCATTTGCTACCCGATGATGCCTATCTTTCCCTCCATTATGGCCAAGAGTATCCATAGTTATTTGAGTTTCTCAATATTTTTGTTTATGGATGACATGCTTCATTTATATGCTCCCTTAAGAGTCTAAACATCAATGTTATATTATCTTAGATAATTACAACCGAACACTTATACAGCATAATTTGACTTTTGGTATCCCCTCGGATCTAGATTTAGTTTTCCAAAGGGTGCAAGGACATACGATCTTGGATAGTTGGGTTAATTTCCAATAAATTTCTTGTGGAATAACATCCTTCACATTCATTGTGATCCCCATCAACAGTGTTAGACAACAAGGTAGGCGGACTTGGGATAAGCTTGATCCTCAACTTACACCCAAACGTTGTCAATGCCGAGTTAAGACCACTAGAATTTTCCTGCAACCCCTCCAAGCTCCTTAGGTCCTCCATCAACTAGTTTCTTTCTCCTCTATGGCTCTCCAATATAGTTCCCAACAGAACCTTCTTCTTCTAGTAAGTGATAAGTGAGCATTAATAAACAACATGACGGGATCATGAATTTCTAGGGTCGTCAATCTAGATAGCCAACCTCTAATATTCCTCCATCTCTAGGAAGATTATCATTTCCTACCAAACACTTGCTTCCAAACACTCAATTTTAACCTTGCAATCCATCGGGGTATAACTCTTGTACATATTTGCTTCCTCTGAAACTTAACATTGATTATTGGTTGGCTCCCTCTTTTCTGCTCATCCATGCTTGGCCATGGTTAATCTCCATCTGCTCTATCTTTGGTATTTTCCTTTTACCCTCTCGCGACACTAAACCAAAAGATTTATGTAGGCTCCTTTGCCACGCTTAATGATTATGAGGCCAGAGGTGGCCATAATTAGCAAGTATGGTGTAACACAAATGAACTTCAAGTTTGTCATGCTAATGTACTCCCTTCATGCTAATGTCCTTGCTTTTCTCCACTCGATCTCCTAGCATACCCTTGCACAAATTGGCAATTAGGATTCATCCATCTTCCATTAATTGGTATTAATGCCTCCCTAATTCACACAAATAAATAATTATGATTCGTCTTCCCATTAATTGTATCAATTACTACCCATGTGCTCCACTTGAATTAAACCTTTTGCATGTTCTTCCAGGGATAGTTCTCCACTAATGGACAACTGCTTAATCATTGTGTAATCATTGTGATGCTGACCTCATGCTACCATATGACTATATATGTGTAATATACCAAACACATATTACATTTATTAATAAATTATTAATTATTAGATTAGGTTGTTAATTATCTAATTATTAAGATGCCAGTATCCTAATGAGAAGACATGACTATTCGACTTATGGCATATTAATAAATGTAACATACGTTTGGTATATTACAATACAACTACAAGAGTCACATATGTCAAACCGAAGAGCTAGAGATCAAAGTATAAAGTTCAAAAAGGGCCATAAACCATGAATCATTGAGCATCGTTATGTCTGAAACCATCCAAGGGTTCAGATAGATTGTTCGTGGGAAAAGTACAAGGGAATTAAAGGGGAGGAGTGAGCTAATCAGAAAAAGTGTTAGAGATCAACAACTAGTATAAAAATCACATTTGAAAGTGCTCACCTATTAATTTGATCCCAATGAGTCATTGGTGTAAAAATGTCATGGACACGTGGGGTGATTTGATTAATAACGACATGTGGAGGCCCTTCTTAAAACAACTTGCCTCCTAAGCCATTAATGCTTATGGGAATCCAAGGTAGTTTCCATCCAAAAGTGTTATTTGATGATGTTTCCACACATGCAAAGAAATACACTATGGACCTCACATCACCCCCTGTCAAGAGAACACCTATAAGGTGGGGCCCACTGACCTTGTCTGACGTCATCAAGTGTGCCCAATCAAATTTGGCATTTTTTTAAAATTTTAAAACATTAAAAGGGGATTTTTCAAGTTTTAAAGTATAATCTGCTTAAACTGATGAAATCTTTGACACCCAAAATCCAACATACCTACCCATTCAACCTCAACAATCAACATTCCAAGGTCATCACCAAGCTCTTACCACAAGTATTTTACTATTTCTAAACCTCACCCATTATGCTTTTACCATTAGATAAAGTAGTAAAATGTGTGTCCTAATTACCCTGTAAAACCTTTTAACCTACCATTTAATCATTTTGTTCCACATGGCTCCTAAGTCTAAAGATAAACTATCTAAACCCATATTTGTTGGAGGTGACCACATCTATGACCACCATGCTAATAAGTTGATACAATTGTCACCAAGTTTGGCCTTAACTTTACTATTAAAGAAGCTTGCTCCTTAGCCATTGCAAATAAGGACCCATCCCATTTATGGGACTCAAATTTGGCTATATATGTTTTCCTTAGAAACGTCTATTTCCCGGAGTCTGTAGCATGGTTCTATGCACATTATTATAATACCCTATGCCTCATATATGTTGAAGCTCTACAAAATATGTTTTGTGTCCCAAATTTCTTATCTCTACAAACCTTAAATGAGAAAATACTAACCACTTCATATCAATCCTTGCAGCCTTTTGATAAGCACCAGTTTTTGTCTAAGCATATGGAAATGGGAATTACCATCCCTACATCCTCACCACCATATGATACAATGATGTTTTTTGATAACTTGAAGAAATCCATCACAATTGATATACACCATAATACGAATTGAAAATGATAATGTAGTGGATGATGTCATCCCCAGGTATCCTCCTCAGTCTAACCCTTGAACCTCGACTCAATCCTCCTAAGTTTGACATCTGTAGTTTCCTAGTTGAAGAAATTCATGGACAATTATAGGAATTTACTGATATAGAGTGGCTCATATACCCTTCATTCCTTTTCTACATGTTTATGTACCAAAATTTGGCACATTACAAATGCTTGAACTTGAAGATATGAGATAGAAATGGGAATCAATCCCCTGCATATGAATGGAGTGACTTAATCCCGTGAAGAGCTGACAATTCCAATTATTCAAAATTTACAAATAAGTTGATGAGCATCACATACACTCTAATTTTTTAATCTTTACCTCCAAGAACGTTCCCCGAGAACAATTTTTTTTTACAATTCAATCCTGGCATGATGTTTGGGCATTAGTTTCCAAATGAAAACTACATAGTATTAAGGGTGTATGGTTTTGAAGAGGATCCATACAAGCTCTCAACATTTCTCACACCTAGGATCTTTGCTATGAAATATGGCAAATATAAGATCACATGCACTTCACGCATTTCAAGTGCCAAAGGACTTTACTGCTACATAAAGAAATAAGACCTTTTTAGATTAGAGGCTTGAATGTTCTATAATACATGGAAAGTTTTATAAGCTAGTTAAATTTGGAAAGGACAAAAAAGGATCTTATGACCCTCACCATGTCATCTCTAAAAAGAGAGTATCCAACAGAAATTCTCCATATTTATATGTGCATAAGCCACACATGGAGAAGATTGCATTAAATTCACTCACTGCTCCTCTATCAAAATTACAATACCTTAGGTGCCGCAAGCATCACCTTTAGCAAGCCTTGTACAAGTGAAAACAGATCTGCAAGCCATGCACAAGGGCATAACAGAAATATGTGTGAAATTAGTAAATGAAGTCAAATAATAGGTGGGGACAATAGAAAGAAAGTTGTTCACTGTTGCAGACTTATAGAATGACACATTAAGGTTCTCTATTTTTTATCCTAAGGTGCCCAGGCCTTCTACCCTAGTATGATAGAAAGAAAATGAGTATGAAGTGGAATTTAAGGAATTTGGTAAGCGCTTGACAAGATATACTTATATAAGAAGGCCAATTATATGATCTACACATAAGTCGTTAAATATTTCAAAATAGGAAAAAAGATTGAGGACAACACTAGAAAAATTCGAGCATCTATGGAAAGAAGATAAAGTGACTATGAAAGCTAAACAAGTCACTATCAAAGATATAGATGTTGGTTGTGGAGCCCAATCTTCCATATTCATAGATGTTATTGTTCAACCATGTTTGTACACTAGAAAGCAAATTCCTAGCTTCAAGGGTTGACCCAACAAATGGATCTCATATCAAATCATTGTTATCATGGAAGGGAAATGAGATTGCTAGCTTAAGAAGCAATTAAATACCCATGGAAACAATTAAATACCTATGGAACCCAACGAGTTCAAACTTCTGAATTGAGGGAGATTCAAAAGGAAAATGAACAACTCTATGCAAGAATGTTGCATTACAAGAGCTTGTCAGAAGAGAGAGAAAACAATATAAATGAGCTATAGTTACTAATTACCTCCCTAAAGTTGCAAAATACTACATTGTTTGTTGAGAAGGATCCCCAATCTTCATCTCCCAAAATACAAGATGAAAATCAGAATGTAGCAGAGGCAGAACAAATTTTAAAGGAGCCTGAAAAATTGAACAATAGTTAAGGAAGTAATTGATGTAATGGAGGATGACACACCAACTCAACAACCAAAGATAAGTGATAGTGGGTTTAAAGAGCTATAAGTTGAGGTAAATCAAAAGGATAGAAGAATTAGAGAATTAGAGAATGAAGCCAACAAAAAGGAGGATGGAATTCAAGATATGGAAGTTGAGATTAATGATATCAAAATTCAGTTACTAAGTTGTGTATAGATGTTGAGGGATATCCAGTCAAGTTTTAGCGAAGTCTTTTGGGAAGCAAATTCCACAAATTCTCATGCCTCCATGAGGACTAGAAAGCATACAAATGATGCATCAATTTATAGGCCATCCATCATTAATTCCAACATGACACCCATGAGTGCAATCAACTGCTCAAATAATTACACATCCAAGTGGATATCACACTCTATACATGAGAGGGTAGTCACCTCAATTTAAAAGTAATAGAAATATCTTGAGTAATAAGAGGTGAACTAAAAGTTGTTAGAGATTTGCAAAGTTAAAAGAGTGAAAGTGAAAGATTTAGATGTTTGTTACTAATTAGTTGAAGGAAACCAAAGGAAGCCACAAACAATTACAAGATTTTTGATGATGAATGTGATTATCGATTCATGAGATGAATTAAGAGATTTAAGGATTTTTTGAACTCTTTTTATTTCTTAATGTTCATGTGTTTAAACATAAATATAATATTTCTTATATTTTTTTAATGTATGTCAATGTTGCCATTTGAATACATAAGCCTTGGGAATGATTTGCAACTTTTGTAAACTACTAAATTCTTTAATTGTAAATATCAATACATTTGTCTCCATATCAAATTTATGAGATTTGTAATAGTCAATACACCTCTTATGTACGTTTGTCTCCATTTTCTAAAAGTCAACCTCCACAATACTTACAAATATTGAAGTATGCCATTAGATTCCTCTATCACATATTTTGCACTCAAATACGACCTAATGTGTCCATTAAAACAAATATTTTCAATAAAGTAAAAATACACACTTTAAACCAATGGTTGAGCTCTAGATATTAAATAATTGAGCTAAATCATGCCCGGGTATACCTTAAATTCAGCCTAAGACATCTCTGGGACTAACAAGTCTCAAGAACCTTGCCTCCAATATCAAGTTACCTGGAACTAGGGTTGGGTTCAAGCCTACGAGGGTGATTCCATTTTAATAAGTCACACCTGAAGCTTTGAATGGGTGAGTGGTATGTTCCAGCTCAAAAGGGGACTATGAAAGGGGTCTATTATAATGAATTCAACATGGTAGTGGATGAATTGTGGTTGCATAAACCATCACTTCAAGTTATCTACAAGCTACTGAAAAAAACAAATCTGATATGGCTTGTTGATAGATATTAGGTTAGGACTTCATTGTAGTCAGATTTTGTTATGGTATTGATGTTGTAGACATAGTTTATCTCTGTATTTCTTGTTTTGTATTCTTATTTTGACTTCCAGGTGCCTCAATTCAACTAATCAACACTAATAAACATCTCAATACTTGTGAGATGGAGGAAATTTTTTGTTCATGGAAATGATACCCACAACTTCCAAGAGAAAACAATCATATATAGTAACATGGGAAAAAAAATTAGAGCGATGTGAGCCAACTAATTTTCTTGTAAATGATTCTAGTGATGGGTGGATGGGATACACTTACAATTTGAAAAATATGCTCATTCTAACCAAGAAATTCCCTAAATGGCCAAGGGAAAAATATCCTTTGCAAAGTTTTTTCATGCAAGGGGAAAACTAACGTGTTTACATGCTGATAATATTATAATAAATTCAATGAATGCATATCACATCAATGGGGTAGTTGCATTAGCGTTTCAAGGAAACAAGGATGTGATTAAACCTTGGGAGTTATTATATAACATAAACTAAAAATAGAAACAAAATGTGAATCATATCAGTTTGGCATCTACACTATGGACCAAAATGACATTATCCAATCCCACATAATGACATTCTAACAGTTGAAATAACCATAATTGATTTTGAAATATTACTTTAATGGTTAACAAATATGAATTAGTGAATTCATGTTAGCAAAGTTGGTTACGGTGTTGGTCTTGTCAACAAGGTGACCCGGGTTCAATTCCCCTTAGGGGTAATCTAGTTAGGAGGAGAAGCCCAAAATACAAACAATTGAGGGTTGGTGTGGCCCTGACTAAATGAAATTTTCAAGTGTTTTTTTGTTGAAAATACTGATAGGGGGTGAGTTAGTATTTTTTACTTTTTACCATTCCAAGCATTCACCATATCATGTAAACATTAATCATTAACAATGTCATTCAACTCACATAAAACATACACAGTACACAAGAGATTTAATGTGGAAACCTAAATGGGAGAAAACCACAAACTTATTTTCTTATATAGTTCAAATATTACATTCAATTTCAACACCAACTGGAAGGAAGCACCAACACCTTCATTTTCTAGCACCAACTAGAAGGAGTTTCCAACGTCCTGGTTTATGAACTCCAACTAAAAGGAGGATCCAACTCCACGTGAGCAACGAATCACTCTTTTATGCATTTTCCAACTTTGACTGTATGGAGGATCCAAACTCTAATGAGCACTGACTCACTCTCTTTTGTGTTTTCAAACTTCAACTGGATGAAGGCACCAACCTCCAGTGAGCACCAAATCACTCTCCTTTCCCCATCCTTCCACCATGAATGAACCAAACTCTATTTTAATTTTCACTTCACTTGAACAACGACATATAAACTTCAACTTGTGACCTTTCTTTGACTTATCCAACTGCAACATGTGACTTGATCCCGTACGTGTCTGAAACTCTGCTATTGTCTTTCACTTTTTCGAATTTTACCCTACTACAATTTGTAATTTGGCTATGTACTTGGTTCTAATTACATCGCATATGAATCTACTGCATTATTTCACTTCTTTTCAGATTTTGACTAGTCTAGCTATGACGTAAATACACTATTCACTAACTCTACATATTCTTCCACTATGGTCCTTCCCTATTCCACTATGGTCCACTACATTGCCTTGTGGCTTTCTTCTTATATGGAGTTGAAGTTATGTTTTTTGGCTCGATAGCGCATGGGGTAAGGAAAGAAAATTGGTTCTCATTTGAACTATCAAATGCATGTTTTGAATAGGAGATCACACGAGGTGAACATGATTTGGGATTTTAATAACACATGCTTTTTTGTTTTCTCACTCTATTTTTCATTTTTTTTTAAGTTTAATAAAATATATTTTTTATATTATAGGTTGGAAATTGGGGGTAAGGAATTTAGGGAGTTATGGGTTAAGGGGTTTTAAGGTCTAGGGTTTGCATCCCTTTGTCCTTGAGGAAGCCATTAGTGCTCTTTCCCAAGCTTGCCATTGTCTTTGTGAGCTTTCCATTGCATGGAGGATTGAAGTGGTGGAGGCCCAGGTAGAGGGACATTTCTCGGTTTCTATGTGTCGACAGAGGTTGTCATTTGTATCTCTATTTACATGAATATAAATATCCATTTCTCATCCAATTTCATGCCTAATTATGAATATTTTTGTCTATGGATGTAATCGATTTGTATACATGTTTAAATTGAATATGCTAGATTATATACTAACAAATTATACATCATGTTTTTATATCTCTTTGTTGTTGAGGACGAAGTGTAGGGACAAGTTTTGATCAAAAGCTCAACGATGGTCATCTTTGAAAATCCGATTGAGGTATGGTCTTATCCCTTAGTGATTATTTTGTTTTATATATCGAGCATGTCTAAGAATGGATTGATTTCTGGTGTCATACTCTTTGTTGTGGTCCACCCCAAGCCATATGAAGTTTTTCTCTATAACATAATTGGCAACTCCGCTGGGGAATTTCCTTTTTGTTGGGGTTTGGGTGCATTTTTCGCTCGATTTGATCTATGTTTCTCCCTATTTCTGTGTCACATTTCGTTGTATGTTCATTAATTAACAGGCCCCTAGAGTGGTTTCAGACCGGGCCTACTTTTTACCACCTTCTTCTTTGCATACACGGGTCAGAGGACATACAATTGCGTATATACACGGGCTGCACTCTACCTAATCGCGTACATACATTGCTATTTTTTGAATAGTCATGTACATCTCCCTTTTTGCTTGGGATCTTGATGTGTGAAGTTGTTGGGTGGGTTGTGAGTGTGGTTGGGGCTTCCTGGGTACCAATACTATTTGTTGACTGCTCCCTTTGTGACCAGAGATCCCTTTTTCTTTCTTCAAAAATTGTTCTAGTTGATTTATATCCCTTTTGTTTTTCCATTAGTGCATTAATATTTTTGTCTCGGTGTCTTTCTTGGCTTGCGTTTCCTACTTGTTGCAGATACTAATAATTTTAATGACTTTTATTGCATTTTCATTCATTTATGTTGAAAATACAAAATAATTCTATAGTTGCATACTTACTTGCATCTCACATATGCATTTAAGGAGGTGCTTGCATTGGGTTACTTAGATGAGAGTAGTGTTTAGGATTTCATATAGGAAGGTTTGCATTGGTATTTGAAAATGAAAAGAATTTGTGTGCATTGCATTTAAATGGCATACCATTTTTCATTTGAAAACAAAGTTGCACATGACATTTTTTTTAGGTGTGCATATTTGCTTTCAATGCTGAGTTGTAACATCACTAGCTCCACGACCATAATATCATTTGAGTAATCACAACCTCTAAAGTTAACGCTTAAATTAAAATTGATTACAACGATTTTATTTTATAGGGTGCACCAACAAGCTTAGGTTTTAGAGTCTTGGGATAGGATGTTGTGAGTAAACTTCTCCAAGACTATGAAATTCCCTCCCTTCCATGCAAAATTCCATTGAAGCACACAAATACCAAAACACTACAAAGAAGTAAACTAAAAGTTAAAATACACATGTACGATTGTACTATTAATAGTTTTTCTCCCAATGGAAGATTTATCTTAACATGAATATGTACTAGCAAGGTTTATCTTACCATGAGTTGTGCACTAGCAAGTAAGATCCTTTGCGATGTACTAAAAGTTAAAATACACATATATGATTGTACCAGTAATAGGTCGTTACCTAATGGAAGGTTTATCTTACCATGAGTCATGCACTAGCATGGTTTATATAGCCATTAGTTATGCACTAACAAGGTTTATCTTACCATGAGTTATGCAGTGCTAGAAGGAAAAATCCTTTTCCATGTACTAATCGACCATCAACATTGATTAGTTAATTTTTCTATGCTACGCACAACAATTCCTAAACAATATGGACAAAATGGTGAGCACTATCCAACTTGTAACATAGCATAGATTCAATGAGACAAACCATGAAACAACATGTGCAATAGGATATATACACACTATGTGCAATAGGGTGGATACTGCTCGCCAAACAATTTACTAACATTACATGGAGGCCATGTTTGCATAGAATGATTAAGGCTCTGCAATTATTATATTTGTTGGTCAACACTACAGTTCATAAACTTCTAGTCAAATATGTAGATCTCCCATAGAGTGAATCAAGGAACCATATTATTTAGGTGAACATGACATATAGCAACTTGTCAACCCAAAAGTGAGCAATTTCATCGGTTCTCTCTAGGCCATGTGTGCCAAAATAATATACAAATTAACTAGCTAATGAGAAAAGTTATTAATTGGCATTCACCACCATAGCATGCATAGATCACCTTATATGATAGAGAAACACACATGTACCAACAATCCATATGATCTCATGGGAGGTAGTTAAGCAACACATGTGCACCAATTATCAAGGTAGGACCAAACAAAATTTGCAATTAGTAGCCATCTCGTTTCCCTCATTGCAATCTAACCTTGGAAACACTACTTTGGAATCCGATCACAACCACTATCCATTGAACAACACAAAATCTCAAATGGACTCTTTCTCCTTGGCATGATCCCAAACAACTTCTACAAACAACTCAATCTGGTATACTACTATTGGTATTTTGACATCTCCTCTACAACAAATATTCAAGCAACACATGGGTGACAACCATATCAAAAAATGAAAATTTGCATACTCCTTTGCACTATAATACCATCTCCCATCCCATACCATAGGTCTCACTCTAGAGACAAATAACATGTACAACGCATAAATTTTCAAGTTTCATAAAAGCAAAGAAAAAACATATAACATTGAGTTTTAATGTCCATACCTGCACCTATACTATATGGTCCTAAATTTTCAAGTTTCATAAAAGCAAAGATGAAACATAGAAAAATGAGTTTTAATGTCCATACTAGCACTTATACTATGTGGTGTAGAGTTATGGAGAATGAATTTGTTAGTCCATTTGATCCTTACGTAAAGTTTCTAGCATTAAAACTCTACTCGTTTCTATCATTTAAACTCTACTCTCCAAGACACAATGGAATCACTAGTGACTTAGCATAGTCACATACCCTAAAAACTTTGAGATCAAATTTTTTAATTTTTCACATAATTTATAATATCAATAATATTTTTATGATTTTAGTATTTATATCATTATTTTAATATTCATTATAAGTGTAAATATTGTATTTTTAGTAGAAAATATTTAAATAATTTTTTGTGACATAATCTATATTTATATATTTCAAATATCAATTGTTTCATAAATAAATGTGTAAGTTTTGCATAAAAATAAACACACTTCATATTTAAACATTTTCTAAGAAGTAGCTCCAACTATTCTTACTCACATTATCAACAAACCTAAATGCACATACAAGTGCAACAAACCTAAATGCACCTACAAGTGCAACAAACCTAAATGCACCTACAAGTGCATTGACAAATTTTATATATAACATCATCTATAAACATCTCTAAACGAGGGCTCAACACACTATTATAATTATGCTATTGCATTCATTCATAAAAACAATTTACTTTCATTCATACTAGTTTTACGTTATATTTACAAAGGATGAGTAACATTAAAAGCTACTAGTTTACATTATATTTACAAAGAATGAGTAACATTAATCATAGATCTTTATTAGTAAAAAAAGTATTATGATGATAGTTAACGTCTCGTGAGACCAAACTTTGGTCTATCAAACCTAAAGAAACGAATTAGTTAGTTTGTTTTAAAATTGTATTTCTATGCTCAAAGAGCTTGGAGAGAAGCGCCTCCAACTCACTGTAATTTTGGCATGTTAAAAGGCTAGGAAGGCCGGTATTGCAACAAAGATTATGAAACTAAGATATAATGTGGGCGTACGCAGGGTACTCTAAGAGGAAGTGATTTTCATCCTCAATGTTCATATTCTCACAGAGATGGTAGATCCTTTCCACCCATGGTGTTTCAGGAACTGCCCAATGACCTATTTAACTATGGAGCTCATGAGAGTTCATTCTTATCTTGGCTATGTTAATTTTTTTCCTTGAACAAGTTAAAACAGAGAGATACTTTTGATCTTCTAGAGTAGGGTTGATGACCTCCTTACAATATCTTAATTTTATTTTAGACTCTAAATCTTTCTCACACCATATTTTCTTTTTAAACTTAGAAGTAACAATATTTTTAATGTTATTAATATTTTGCAATGCAACATTTTCATCGATCTCCTAATGGTTTAACTAGGCCATCTTTATACTAACATCGCTTAAGCCTTAGGTGGTTTTGACTGGATTTTAAAGCTAGCTTAGGAAGTCTATGGTCTCCCATGTTATTGATTTTGTACTTGTACAACAAGAGCCTAGTCATAGCTAGGCTCTTGATAGGGGAAAGACCCACTTCTATAAAGAGAATAGGGTAGGGTGTATTGCTTTTAATTTTGAGGTTATACGTTATAAAACGCTTATGGATTTGCCCAATCTTTTTCCAGGATTCCCTAGAGATGCTGCAACCTCAAACCTCACACCCATACAAGATAACAGGAGTGACTCAAGTTTCAAAGAGGAGCTTCTTTTTATCCCACATCATAAGGTTTGCTGCTTTACAATTATTTTCAAGACCAAAATAAGCTTTCCACCCTCCATTAATACTTTTCTCAATGCTATAGTTCTAGTTGAGCTTGTGATGAATATCAATTCCTAGGTATTTGTAAGAAGACACTTCCTCCAAGTTGTTATTGTTATACGCAAAATTAGCATAAGTGTCATTCTTGGATTTGATAATCATAACTTTTGTTTTGTCAGTGTTAACAGTCATACCCATGGTAGAGCAAAAATCCTTAAGAAGTCTTAGTTGCTTATCAAGATCAATGGACACCTTGCCAAAAGAACAATATCGTCAACATAGAGAAAATGCCAAAAAAACAATATCGTCAACATGAAGAAAAATGATTATGACTATTCCAGCTAAGGTCATGCCACCACAACCTACTTATACAAGATAAACAATTAATAAATATTATTTTCATATACATTATGAAAAAATTATTTATTTATTTATTAAACAATTTTATATAAACATATACAAATTTGTCTCGATAATGAAACTATCTCAACTTGGAAAAACCACTCATAAAACAAGTAAATTATAAACAATGTAATAAAAAACTATAACCTTCTCTATTTCTTATTATAAAGACATTTATCACTCAAGATTTCAAGATTTAAAAAAAAACACATTTCCCAGGAAAGTAGTGAGCTAAATGTATTTCTTTGGAACATGAAATTATTAAGATCGAGCAAAATTTAAAGGCGACCCACGACATGAAGAAGAGTTATGCAGATTTGAAAGGGGTGCATGAGGAATTTAAAATTGGGGATCATGTTTATTTAAGAGTGAAGCCAAGGAAAATTTCCCTAAAGTTGGCAAGTTGTGCCAAGATGGAACCAAGATATCATGGGCCATTTGAAGTCCTTAATAGGATAGGACCAGTTGCATATAGGATTGCATTGCTTGCTAACATGAGAGCTCATAATGTTTTCCATGTTTCTTTACTTAAGAAGTATATACATGACCCTAATCACATAATTGATTGGAATGTGATACAGGTGGAACTCAAGGGAGAGTTCCAAGTGGAACCTATGCACATCCTTGATGAGAAGGTGGCATTGCTTTGGAACCAAGCCATCAGACAGGTAAAGGTACAATAGAAGTGCCTTGGTCTCGATGAGGCTACATGGGAGTTAGTGGATTCCATGAAAGAGGCATACCCATTTTTTTTCAAGTTTTGAGAACACCGAGGATAGTGTTATTCTAAGGGGGAGGGGAATGCATTACCCCCATTTTGACCATTAGAATTTATTGTATTTATATGTAAATATGGTGTATATGCAATATATGATTCATAGTGTGGAGCTTAAGGCCAAGTCCCCGCTAGTGAATGCTTGGGTATTAAACACCAATATTTTATTTTTGCTATCCATGCACTAGTAAGCCACGAAGATTGTAAAACCATCTAAATATTTATATCGCAATAAGATACCAAGAATTGGCCATGGAAGAAACTAAAATAATGGGGCCATGTGTATCCACTGGGGATATGTGAGAGAGTTGTGGGATTGAACCCATTATTTCCAAATTTCATCTTGAGAACCCATTTTAACTCCCTTGTTAATATTTAATTTTGTTGTAAGAAGGTAGTTGAGAAATCAACTCATGAATTTAATGGAGAATGGGAAAACCTAGAAATTCATATGGCTGGGTATGGGATGAGTTTACTTGACCCATAAGTTAATTTCCCTCATGGGAATTCATTATCCACCATTCCCATTCCATTGTGGAACAAATGGAGATGATTTTCCATCTTGTGATGCATTCCTAACAGTGAAAATTGCAAAAATTGCAACTTGCAAATAACCCACGTTTTGAAGTGCCAAAAATGCCCAAAAATTTATGCAAGATGTAAAATACTGTGGGGAATCCATAGATATAAACCACAAGGCGAAGTTGAGAGTGTCAAAGACTCAAAAATGCATGGGAAGACCTAGATTTAGAGGCCTAGAAGTTGAATTTCGTGATTGACAGTCACGTGGCCAAAATCAAGAAATCTAAGAGTGGATTGAATTGGAAAAGAGAGATCGGAGGTTGGAAGTGCTTGATAAACCTAATGAAGGAAAGAATCTATGAATATTTAGCAGCATGGATCTTTCTATGCCCACCTTTAAGAGCACTGGAGGGAAGGGGCACTTGAGGGACTATGTAGTAGATAAAGGGACCTTCCTTGTGTTGGGTGTGTTAGGTAATGTGGGTGCCAAGGATGGATAAGATAAATTGAGATGCATGTAGCTCTATAGTTGAGCTCATTATCTTAGAATTATCCTTCCCTGTCTCCTTGCATGCTTGATAAACCCAGCTGTCCGCTGACTTAGCATGAGCGATAGTGTCTATGGTCATGCACGAGCCTGAGTAGTTCCTCCTTAGTGGATACATGGACCAACTCGGGGGTGGTTTCTCAGATGAAAAAATATAGGCTGCGTAGATACCTGCGGTTGGGTGGAACATTACTCTTCCATAGCTAGTTGCTTGGACAAATTCAATCAAAGATAAGTGTTTATTGTTGTTATGTTTGATCATAATTCCTATGTTATGGATGCTTACTTATTTATGTTGAATAGAATAAAATGATCTAGTTTGAATAATTCATTTGGATTCCTATGCATAGCATGAGAATGAGTCTATTTCTATGCATTATTTTGGTGGTATGCCTGTGATGAACATGTTGTGTGTGCATTGATAAGGTTTAATTCTATTGTGTATGTTAATATGAATATGCACATGCATGTAGTTGCTAATGAATTTCGTAGTATGGCCTTGGGGTGGAATTACAGCACCCCCACATATGTTCATGTTCCCTCCATGGGTTAGATAGATGGGAGGGGATGTGACAGGAACCATACAAGTTCCCACCATTTCTCATTCCTATAATATTTTCCGTGGAGTATGTAAGGTAGATATTCATATGAGATCACATGCATTGTGCTCATTTAAAGCACAACACAACCTTCATGCTTCCAAAAGAAATGAGACCATTACATATAAAGGTATTTAATGCCTTGCAATATGTGAAAGGTTTTCTAACTCAACTAAATTTGGAGAAGACTGAGAAAAGATCCTATGACCCTCACCAGATCATATACAAGTAGAGGGTGGCTAATAAAAATTCACCTTATAATTATGTACCTAAGCCACAGTGGGACAATATTTCTAACCAAGAGAGATGGGAGGCAGTTCAATCTATTCTGAAAGACATACAGGATCAAAGTGTGTTAGAACAACAATAAGGTCATAAGAGAGAAGTAGAAGAAGTTAATATAGACATGGATATTGATGAGACAAGTCACGGTCCTCCAACAAAGAAGGTAAGAACAAAAGAAGAGAAAGTATAGGTACCATTGTTAGAGAAATATGTTATAGTGTGATTTGCCATTTTCCACCCCTGATGCAACATGCTTTGATGGTCTTTCCCTATCCCTATGCAGACTCACTATACCCCATTTACTCACCATTGCCCTAATGCTCCCGTTTAACCCCTTAAAAAACACTTTTGAAGATACACGCGAGTCATAATTATACAACTCACGTATACGCAACTTGCACCACTGTCACTCGCGTACATCGAATTTTATGCTAAAAAAATATATTTGGAGTTTTATTTATCAAGTAATGAATGACTCGATCCTTTTCCTTCCATATTCCGGGAAATGCTCCGATTCGACCCTTCACTTCCTATTGAGGGGCTATATATTGAGTTATTGGGAAGCATTGAAGGAGGAGAATTTTGGAGAGTAAATAGATTATGGTGAAAAGTTTCCCCATTCTTATATGCTCGAGTCTGCATCCCTTTGTCCTTGAGGAAGCCATTAGTGCTCTTTCCCAAGCTTGCCATTGTCTTTGTGAGCTTTCCATTGCATGGAGGATTGAAGTGGTGGAGGCCCAGGTGGAGGGACTCGATTTCTCAGTTTCTATGTGCCGACAGAGGTTGTCATTTGTATCTCTATTTACATGAATATAAATATCCATTTCTCGTCCAATTTCATGCCTAATTATGAATATTTTTTTCTATGGATGTAATCGATTTGTATACATGTTTAAATTGAATATGCTAGATTATATGCTAACAAATTATATATCATGTTTTTATATCTCTTTGTTGTTGAGGACGAAGTGTAGGGACAAGTTTTGATCGAAAGCTCAACGATGGTCATCTTCAAACATCCGATTGAGGTATGGTCTTGTCCCTTAGTGATTATTTTGTTTTATATATCGAGCATGGCTAAGAATGGATTGATTTCTGGTGTCATACTCTTTGTTGTGGTCCACCCCAAGCCATATGAAGTTTTTCTCTATAACATAATTGGCAACTCCGCTGGGGAATTTCCTTTTTGTTGGGGTTTGGGTGCATTTTTCGCTCAATTTGATCTATGTTTCTCCCTGTTTCTGTGTCACATTTGGTAGTATGTTCATTCATTGACAGGACCCTAGAGTGGTTTGAGACCGGGCCTACTTTTTACCACCTTCTTCTTTGCATACACGGGTCATAGAACATACAATTGCGTATATACGCGGGCTGCACTCTACCTAATCGCGTACATACATTGCTATTTTTTGAATAGTCATGTACATCTCCCTTTTTGCTTGGGATCTTGATGTGTGAAGTTGGTGGGTGGGTTGTGAGTGTGGTTGGGGCTTCCTGGGTACCAATACTATTTGCTGATTGCTCCCTTTGTGACCAGAGACCCCTTTTTCTTTCTTCAAAAATTGTTCTAGTTGATTTATATCCCTTTTGTTTTTCCATTAGTGCATTAATATTTTGGTCTCGGTGTCTTTCTTGGCTTGAGTTTGCTGCTTGTTGCAGAGACTAATAATTTTAATGAATTTTATTGCATTTTCATTCATTTATATTGAAAATACAAAATAATTCTATAGTTGCATACTTACTTGCATCTCACATATGCATTTAAGGAGGTGCTTGCATTGGGTTACTTAGATGAGAGTAGTGTTTAGGATTTCATATAGGAAGGTTTGCATTGGTATTTGAAAATGAAAAGAATTTGTGTGCATTGCATTTAAATGGCATACCATTTTTCATTTGAAAACAAAGTTGCACATGACATTTTTTTTAGGTGTGCATATTTGCTTTCATTGCTGAGTTGTAACATCACTAGCTCCACGACCATAATATCATTTGAGTAATCACAACCTATAAAGTTAACGCTTAAATTAAAATTGATTACAACGATTTTATTTTATAGGGTGCACCAACAAGCTTAGGTTTTAGAGTCTTGGGATAGGATGTTGTGAGTAAACTTCTCCAAGACTATGAAATTCCCTCCCTTCCACGCAAAATGCCATTGAAGCAGAAAAATACCAAAACACTACAAACAAGTAAACTGAAAGTTAAAATACACATGTACAATTGTACTATTAATAGTTTTTCACCCAATGGAAGATTTATCTTAACATGAATATGTACTAGCAAGGTTTATCTTACCATGAGTTGTGCACTAGCAAGTAAGATCCTTTGCCATGTACTAAAAGTTAAAATACACATATATGATTGTACCAATAATAGGTCGTTACCTAATGGAAGGTTTATCTTACCATGAGTCATGCACCAGCATGGTTTATCTAGCCATGAGTTATGCACTAGCAAGGTTTATCTTACCATGAGTTATGCGGTGCTAGAAGGAAAAATCCTTTTCCATGTACTAATAGACCATCAACATTGATTAGTTAATTTTTCTATGCTACACACAACAAATCCTAAACAATATGGACAAAATGGTGAGCACTATCCAACTTGTAACATAGCATAGATTCAATGAGACAAACCATGCAACAACATGTGCAATAGGATATATACACACTATGTGCAATAGGGTGGATACTGCTCGCCAAACAATTTACTAACATTACATGGAGGCCATGTTTGCATAGCATGATTAAGGCTCTGCAACTATTATATTTGTTGGTCAACACTACAGTTCATAAACTTCTAGTCAAATATGTAGATCTCCGATAGAGTGAATCAAGGAACCATATTATTTAGGTGAACATGACATATAGCAACTTGTCAACCCAAAAGTGAGCAATTTCATCGGTTCTCTCTATGCCATGTGTGCCAAAAGAATATACAAATTAACTAGCTAACGAGAAAAGTTATTAATTGGCATTCACCACCATAGCATGCATAGATCACCTTATATGATAGAGCAACACACATGTACCAACAATCCATATGATCTCATGGGAGGTAGTCAAGCAACACACGTGCACCAATTATCAAGGTAGGACCAAACAAAATTTGCAATTAGTAGCCATCTTGTTTCCCTCTTTGTAATCTAACCTTGGAAACACTACTTTGGAATCCGATCACAACCACTATCCATTGAACAACACAAAATCTCAGATGGACTCTTTCTCCTTGGAATGATCCCAAACAACTTCTACAAACAACTCAATCTGGTATACTACTATTGGTATTTTGACATCTCCTCTACAACAAATATTCAAGCAACACATGGGTGACAACCATATCAAAAAATGAAAATTTGCATACTCCTTTGCACTATAATACCATCTCCCATCCCATACCATAGGTCTCACTCTAGAGACAAATTACATGTACAACACATAAATTTTCAAGTTTCATAAAAGCAAAGAAAAAACATATAACATTGAGTTTTAATGTCCATACCTGCACCTATACTATATGGTCCTAAATTTTCAAGTTTCATAAAAGCAAAGATGAAACATAGAAAAATGAGTTTTAATGTCCATACTAGCACTTATACTATGTGGTGGAGTTATGGAGAATGAATTTGTTAGTCCATTTGATCCTTGCGTAAAGTTTCTAGCATTAAAACTCTACTCGTTTGTATCATTTAAACTCTACTCTCCAAGACACAATGGAATCACTAGTGACTTAGCATAGTCACATACCCTAAAAACTTTGAGATCAAATTTTTTAATTTTTCACATAATTTATAATATCAATAATATTTTTATGATTTTAGTATTTATATCATTATTTTAATATTCATTATAAGTGTAAATATTGTATTTTTAGTAGAAAATATTTAAATAATTTTTTGTGACATAATCTATATTTATATATTTCAAATATCAATTGTTTCATAAATAAATGTGTAAGTTTTGCATAAAAATAAACACATTTCATATTTAAACATTTTCTAAGAAGTAGCTCCAACTATTCTTACTCACATTATCAACAAACGTAAATGCACCTACAAGTGCATTGACAAATTTTATATATAACATCATCTATAAACATCTCTAAACGAGGGCTCAACACACTATTATAATTATGCTATAGCATTCATTCATAAAAACAATTTACTTTCATTCATACTAGTTTTACATTATATTTACAAAGGATGAGTAACATTAAAAGCTACTAGTTTACATTATATTTACAAAGAATGAGTAACATTAAAAGCTATTGTAATCATAGATCTTTATTATTAAAAAAATTATTTATATAAATCATATTGATGATGATGATGATGGTTAACGTATGGTGAGACCAAACTTTGGTCTATCAAACCTAAAGAAACGAATTAGTTTGTTTGTTTTAAAATTGTATTTCTATGCTTAAAGAGCTTGGAGAGAAGTGTCTCCAACTCACTGTAATTTTGGCATGTTAAAAGGCTAGGAAGGTCGGTATTGCAACAAAGATTATGAAACTGAGATCTAATGTGGGCGTACGCAGGGCACTCTAAGAGGAAGTGATTTTCATCCTCAATGTTCATATTCTCACAGAGATGGTAGATCCTTTCCACCCATGGTGTTTCAGGAACTGCCCAATGACCTATTTAACTATGGAGCTCATGAGAGTTCGTTCTTATCTTGGCTATATTAATTTTTTTCTTTGAACTAGTTAAAACAGAGAGATACTTTTGATCTTCTAGAGTAGGGTTGATGACCTCCTTACAATATCTTAATTTTATTTTAGACTCTAAATCTTTCTCACACCATACTTTCTTTTTAAACTTAGAAGTAACAATATTTTCAATGTTATTAATATTTTGCAATGCAACATTTTCATCGATCTCCCAATGGTTTAGCTAGG
Organism: Pseudotsuga menziesii; assembly: GCA_001517045.1. Classification (NCBI taxonomy): domain Eukaryota; kingdom Viridiplantae; phylum Streptophyta; class Pinopsida; order Pinales; family Pinaceae; genus Pseudotsuga; species Pseudotsuga menziesii. The sequence continues at coordinate 86,849 of LPNX011118111.1, forward strand.
CCATCTTTATACTAACATCGCTTGAGCCTTAGGTGGTTTTGACTGGATTTTAAAGTTAGCTTAGGAAGTCTATGGTCTCCCATGTTATTGATTTTGTACTTGTACAACAAGAGCCTAGTCATAGCTAGGCTCTTGATAGGGGAAAGACCCACAGCTATAAGGAGAATAGGGTAGGGTGTATTGCTTTTAATTTTGAGGTTATATGTTATAAAACGCTTATGGATTTGCCCAATCTTTTTCCAGGATTCCCTAGAGATGTTGCAACCTCAAACCTCACACCCATACAAGATAACAGGAGTGACTCAAGTTTCAAAGAGGAGCTTCTTTTTATCCCACATCATAAGGTTTGCTGCTTTACAATTATTTTCAAGACCAAAATAAGCTTTCCACCCTCCATTAATACTTTTCTCAATGCTATAGTTCTAGTTGAGCTTGTGATGAATATCAATTCCTAGGTATTTGTAAGAAGACACTTCCTCCAAGTTGTTATTGTTATACATAAAATTAGCATAAGTGTCCTTGGATTTGATAATCACAACTTTTGTTTTGTCAGTGTTAACAGTCATAACCATGGTAGAGCAAAAATCCTTAAGAAGTCTTAGTTGCTTATCAAGATCAATGGACACCTTACCAAAAGAACAATATCGTCAACATAGAGAAAATGCCAAAAAAACAATATCGTCAACATAGAGAAAAATGGTTATGACTATTCCAGCTAAGATCATGCCACCACAACCTACTTATACAAGATAAACATTTAATAAATATTATTTCCATATACATTATGAAAAATTTATTTATTTATTTATTAAACAATTTTATATAAACATATAAAATTTGTCTCGATAATGAAACTATCTCATCTTGAAAAAACCACTCATAAAACAAGTAAATTATAAACAATGTAATAAAAAACTATAACCTTCTCTATTTCTTATTATAAAGACATTTATCACTCAAAATTTCAAGATTTAAAAAAAAAACCACATTGTGAACTAAATGTATTTCATTGTATCCTTGATTAAATAAAGAAAGGGTCCCATTATTTCTTATAAATGACATGCATCTAACCAAACATCGAATAAAACAATTCATATTTTATTATGAGCAGTAATAACAATAAAACTCAAAACCAGAATTAATGGAGTACAAATACTATCCCATAGATTATTCAACTAGTTCATGGGAAAGAAGCATACTATCAAGAATAAGCATCAATACCAGGTATACCTTGAAACTTAAACCGTTTATCCTTAGGCAAATGAAACGACATACATATTTATGAACCGCATAAAATGGGTACAATCAATGTCTTCTGCGAGAGCAATGTGGATCCGTATGATCGACTCCAGGTTTAGTTTGGTTTTCTTGATTAAGATTATAATGCTTTTCTTGATTGATTTTCTTGATTGCAGTTTCTGCTGATCCAACAGGCATGGAACAAATTAATAAGCAAACATACGCAAATCCCACATATCTCTTTTATTCATTTCAGAAACAAAATATAAAATGCGTGCCTCTAATTTTATGCGTACACTTTATTATATAGACAAATAGAAAAATATTGAATTTTCATTCATTAAAATTTTTTTAAATCAAATTTAAAATGAAAATAAATAAAATGATATATAATTCACTAAAATAATTATAAGATTTGATTTGTCAATACCCATATGATATAGTTAGATTAATAAATAGAGGAGAGATCGTGATGACGAGGGTTTTCTTTGGGAACAGAACGTACTCCTTTAGCTTTAATGCGAAGATGGCGATTAGCTCTATATTAGATGGCGATCTGATCGTACCTCTTAGCCGTTGACGGATGATTGGAGCTGAGTGACAGAAGCAGATCGCTTGCTTTGGTAGTTAATTTCTCGGTTTGTTTGATCTTCATGTTTGTTCTTTTGCCCGTGGTTTGATCGTTTTCTTCTCCCGGAATGGCCATATTCTTCATGGGATATGCTGTGCTTGTTCATTTGAATTCTGGAATCTCCTGAAAACTGTGTTGTGCATGTTTATCTAAATCCTGGACCCATCCATGATCCATGTTTGGAGATGAAACTGTGATTGGAGAGGAGGAAAGGGCATGATAGCTTAGATGGTAACCATAAAAAAACAAAGGGAACGCTAGTTCTTTTCATATCCATTAAAGAACAAGTGTCATCTATTCTAAAATTCAAATTCTCATACAAGTAGAATATGAAGATATCTATTTTTCAAGTGCAGACATAGAAAGAGTCACTGGAATATTTAACTTATATTTGTTGTATGATTGAGGTGATGACCTATTGAATAATTGAGTAGTTGATATAGATAAGATTGTAATAAATAAGTTGTTGATTAGAAGAAGAAGGGTCTAGAAGAGACAATGAGAACCATTGATTCTATGTCTAGATTTACCAAACTGCGCATTGTATAAATATGTATGATTTGCTAGTAATTAAATCAACAAGAAACACACTACATTGTGTGTAATCTGTGTGTCTCTCTCTGATCATGTTTTCTAATTTGGTATGAGAGTAGAGGGTTTGGGATTGATCCCTCATGGGAGTGCCCAGGATTATGAGAGAGTAAATTTATTTTTAGAGTGTGATTGAGAGTAACTATCGTGTCCCCATCCCAATGAGACTACTAGTTAACAATGTTTCACCAACCTACTAGTTCCTAGGTTGGGGTGGAGGCATTAAATATTGCAATAAGGGAGCTATGGGACCCAAGAGAACCTTAATTTACCATCTACACATTAAATTGGTTCATACAAATAATAAATATGGAGAAAATAAAGTGGCATTGCTTCATGAAGACACTTGGAGGTTCATGGAGACCTTAGGTGGTTGGATTCCTCCTTACACTTGTCATGATCTAACCCCAAATTTGAAATTATGAGGAATGGAACATTCTTGGAAGGTGAAGAGGTGTCAAGTAACATGACATGATCCCAAGGAGTTGAATGGGTGAAGAGGAATAACTCCCCATGGAAGACAAGGAGACTAGGAATAAACTATGTGTCAATTGGAGAGAAATTCCTTGCGTTTTATGACAACAATCATGGAAGATTCTATGACAAAATCAAACTTGATTGCAGACAGACCTATGACAATATGAAATGTTAGGGATAAAAATAGCCACCAAGAGGGCTCACTTGGAGGTGGGTGGCAGCAATTTGAATTTGAAGGAAGATTGAGGGATGAGGAGAAGGACATGTGTCATAGAGGTTACTAAACATCAAGGATGAGTTGGAGGAAGCCTATGGGAGGGAATTCGACCTTGGAGGACCTTAGGAGAGTTATAAAAAGATTTCATGAGGAAGGAAAATGGATTTTGATCATTTTAGAATTTTCCTTTAGAATTTTGAAAAGCACTAGCTTGTCCATTGCACTATGAGTGCTCACTCTCCCTGCTAGTGATCCAATTTCGAGGGAGTTGGATTCTCATCCAAATTCGCTATTGGAAACGCCACCCTCAAATCTCATTTGGATATTAATGGAGTGTTTTTATTTCATATAGGAGGTTGATACAGTTCAATATCTATCTCTTTCCCCCATTCTCTCAGTCCCTACCTCTCAATCCCCATGTTTCCCCACGAAGGTGCACTAGTGTGAATGATGCTTGCACTTTGTTGAGTTCAATTGATTCCAAGCATGGGTGAATGATTTTTTTATTTGTAATATATTCCTCATACTCTCTGTAAGTCAATTATCATAAATACGTATGCAAAAATGTCACATTTTCAAGCTATGGTTTGACTAGTTTCAATGTATTGGTTTCCATTTCAAAGGAGTTGTTTATCTTATTTGTATTGAGGGTTTGACCTGATGTTAAATGTTTTTGAGTAGGGTATTTATGTGTTGTTGATGGTATATAACGATTATGCTCTTTTATGAAGCATTTCATATACATTTTATGAGTTGAAGTTAAGATTTCATTGTTATTTCCCTTAAGCAATAACACTGAAAATATCCATTCAAATGTGAATATTTATAACTCTATTTGCAGAACTTATTTCCACACATGATGATAGTAAACGAAGTCTAATATTATTCCCCATACTATGTTTTCCAATTTGGTATGGTCTCACATGAGTTGGGAATTCATTTATGCCCACACCCTAGGGGGAATTTAACCACAATTTACTAGTTATTTTCCCAATTTTTCCAATGACCCCAAATCGAGTTGAAAACTTCTATAACATCTTCTAAAACTACCAAAGAGTCCATTGAGTGTTCCTAAGACTCACCATATCAATATCTACCAAATTCGAGACCCTCTTATGCCATTTGAAGCCCCTAGAGTCAAGACTAGTCAACACAATTTTGCCCCAAATTCTGTCTTTGTTTGGAATTTTCAAATTGGGTCATTATAGTGGGATCAGAGCATGATATTAGCACATGTTTTAGTTTCTTATTCATGTTTTCTAATTATGGTATTCCCTCATTAGAAACTGATACTGAAGACATTAACAATGGAAGAGAAGGAGGTGAAGAAGTTAGTTCTGTGTACAAGGAGATTAGGGAAAAACTAGGATTCAAAGATATGGATGATAAAGGGGATAATTAGGACCTTAAAACAGTCATGAATATATCCCTTGAAAACATGACCAAACATTTTATGCAAGGGTTCTAATTGTTGGCTAGCCAACTTGGGGGCAAGTCAACACCCGAGAGTAGTAATGGTACACCTCATGATTAGAAGAAGACCTATGGGGAAGTTATTTTTTCAAAGATTAGACCTCATAACTGACCCCATGAATTCAACAATCCAAACAGACCTACAATTCCTAAGTTTTTAGAGTCCAAAGAGGGCCCTTACACTACTTATGATGTGAGAGAAGCAACACATGATTGGCATCAACTAAGTAATGAATGCAGGGAAGTCCTACTTTTCGATCAATTCATCAGAACCTCTCTTCAGTCTAAGAATGTAGGAAGTGGGAATGTGACACCTCCTCTTAATCATGAATTAAAGTATACCATGGGAAAAGTAACTATTCCTTCCTTTGATGGTTCTTCCAAAATGTTTCCTAGTGCTTGGTTACAAAAATTAAGTGTGTATTTCTAGTTAAATCATATGGTTGAAGAAGATGCATTGAAAATGGCCATTTTACATCTTGAAGGGGAATCTAATGATTGGTGGTTCCATTTTCTTAGAAAATTGGGACATGATAATATTTTAGGGTTTCTCCAATGCATTAATGGAGAGATTTTAGAGGAAATACCCTGAACTTCCTTTCAAAGAACTAGCACAATTGAAGCATGTTGGAACTCCTGAAGCATACTTGTTAGAATTTTAAAAGATTTAAGTAATGGTTTCTGATTTATCTATGGCTAGGTTGGTTTTACTATTTACGAAAGGATTGATAGAACCTTTGAGAGGGCTCATGAAAGCCCACAAGCTAGCTACATTGAAGGATGCCATTAATTTGATAAGAGACTTGCAGAATGTGTTTCCAAGAACCAAATACCCCCCTAAGAATAATTTCCATCCCAAATTAAAGGAAGGTAAGAAACCATGGAAAAAGGACTCCTTTTCCAAATAATATAAGGGAGGGCCAAGCAAAGAATAACTCAAAAGAAAGAAACTATGCTTCACATGTCAACAACCTTGGGTTATGGTACATAAGTGTGCAAAGGGGAAGGAAAACTACATCGAATTTTTCTCTGAAGATGAGGAAGAGGGAGAGGAGGAAGAAGAGAAAATTGCAGTCTAAGAAGATAGGTACGAAACAAATAAAGAAGAACAATCCACTCTTAAGACAGGAAAAATTGCAGTACTTTCAGGTGTACCTAGATTTCACACCCTGAGGCTCAAGGGTAACATACACGGGCAAAAGATTATGGTCCCAGTGGATGGATGAGCCACTCATAACTTAATAAATGAAACTTTGGTGGAGATGAGAAAGTTACAATATGAAAATTTCAATGGTTTCACAGTCATCATTCCTGGTAACAATTCTATGGACTGCACCAAATGGATTCCAAATCTTCAAGTTACTATAGGAAATCACATTATCACTGACATTTTATATGTAGTTAATGTGGTTGATACAAATGTGGCTTTCAGAGTCCAGTGGTTGTATTATTTATGGGAGCATACAGTGAACTATCAAGTCCCTCAAATGAGGTTCAAAAATTGAAAAGGGAAACCTATCCTGTTGAGAGGAATGCACACCTACCGAATTAAAGTGGTCTCCTCTCATAGTATGAGGTCTATCTTTAGGCATGGAGATATAGAATGGGTTGTTGAATGTTTGATTACATATTTTGAACCTCACTTGAAGGTTTCCAAGAATCCTAAGGAGATAGAGCAGTTAGTGAGTAAGTATGAGAGGGATTTTGGAGACATTCCCCCAAGCACACCCGAGGAAGACCACCAGACAGAGGAGTGGAGCATATCATTGAGTTAGAGATAGGAAACCAACCTATCAAAATGAATCCCTATAGGCACCCCAAAAGGATTCGAGATGAGATTGAGGAGGCCATTAAATAACTTTTGGAGTTGGGTCTCATAAGGCCTAGTTCAATCCCATATGCTTATTTAGTTGTTATGGTAAAGAAAAGAGATAGAAATTTGAGGATGTGCATTGATTTTAGAGATTTGAATAAGAAAACAGTGAATAATTGATATCCCATACCAAGGATTGATGAGCTCCATGGAGCCAAGTTATTCTCAAATATTGACCTTATATATAGTTATCATCAAATTTGAATGAGGGAAGAAGACAATATACCAAAGATTGCTTTCAAATGCCACTATGATCACTTCGAGTTTGTGGCCATGCCCTTTGTCTTGAAAAATGCTCCTGCCGCATTCCAATCACGCATGAACAATATCTTCCACAAGCAATTTTGTAAACTTGTACTAGTTTTATTTAAAGACATTCTTATTTACACTAAAACATGGAAGGAACATTTGTATCATCTAGAAATGGTATAAAAAAATCTGCATGATCAATCTTTTTTTGCTAAGCTGTCAAAATGTGAGTTTGGTTTGACATAAATTTTGTATCTTGGACACATCATTGGTCAAGATGGAGTGAAGGTGGATATGGAAAAAATAAAAGCCATTATAGAATGGCCTCGTCTCAAAAATCTCAATGAATTGCATTAGAGGAAATATCAACTCAAAATGGGCCTCCTAAAAAAAATTTAATAAAATAATAGTTAAAATAATAAAATAATATTTATTAATTTTGGAGGAAGAAAAGAAAAAAACTACTTTTTTGTTTGTATTTTTTACATATCTCCCCATGATTTTACTCAAATTTCGATTGGGAGAGCTCGTTGGATGTTGAATTAAATTCCGCATCCAACGAGTACCCACTCGGCATACTTTTGATGGACCCCGCTACCCTAAAAACAAGAAATACCTAAAACAATGTGATGATGACATCATCATCACATTTTTTAGGTATTTTTTGTTTTTGGGGTAGCGGGGTCCATCAAAAGTATGCTGAGTGGGTACTCGTTGGATGCAAAATTTAATTCCGCATCCAACGAGCTCTCTCGATCAAAATTTGAGTAAAAACATGGGGAGATATGTCGAAAATACAAACAAAAAAAGTAGTTTTTTTATGATACCTATCCCCAAATTTATATTAAAAAAGTGTTTAAGACCTATAGGGTATTTCAAATTTAAAGCAATTTCATTGGCTAACACATGATGACATGGAATTTGAGTTAAAGTTAAAAGGCCCAACTCAATTCACCTCTCACTAATTTGACAAAGAAATATTGCTTTCCAATGGCATGAAGGGACTGAAAAATATTTCCAAAGAATGAAAGAGGCAATAAGCAATTGCCCTATTCTACCCTTGCCTAATTTTTCTAAACCATTTGTCTTGGAATGTGATGCATTAGGAGAAGGCATTGGAGTTGGAGTAGCCCTTAATCAAGGACAACACCCAATAGCTTTCGAGAGTATGAAGCTACAACCACATGAGAATCTTTATTCTATTTATGATAAATAAATGTTAGTCATCATGCATGCTTTAATCAAGTTTAGGCAATATTTGGTGGGAAACAAGTTTGTGGTCAAAACTGACCATAACAGCTTAAGGTACTTCCTCACTCAAAAGGATATAAATGAAAGGAAACAAACATGGGCGAGTAAGATTCAACCATTTGAATTTGATATTGAATATGTGAAGGGAAAGAATAATTTGGTAGTTGATTCCTTATCTAGAAGACCTTCTATTTCTCTAATGGATGTTACAGAAAATTGGAAAGCTATATTAGAAGTAGAATATGCCAAGGATAAGTTTTATTGTGAGAATTTTTATGGGACTAACCATGATGATAGGTATAAGGTTTTGGAAGGAATCATCTACCACAAAGATATAATTTATTTGGTCACTGGTTCGAGTTTGAAGGATGAACTTTTAAAGAGAGCTCATGATTCTCCTCTAGCAGGTCACCTTGGTTTCCTCAAAACATATAGAATGTTTAGGGAAATATTCTCATGGAAAGGTTTGAAGGCTGATATTCTGAAAATATGTTAATGAATTCCACACATTTCAGCAAAACAAAGTGGATCTTACTCATCCAGCTGGACTCTTACACCCCTTTCCTATTCCAAAACGAAAATGGGAGAGAATTTCCATGGATTTCATCACTAGTTTGCCCAAGGTACTTGGTAAGGATTGTATGTTTTTAGTGGTGTATAGATTCACTAAATTTGATCATTTATTTTTTGTTACGACAACTTTCACTACTGTACAAGTTGCTGAACTATTCTTTACAGAATTTTTCAAATTGCATTGGCTTCCCAAGAGCATTGTTAGTGACAGAGATGACAGATTTTTTAGTGCATTTGGGCAAGAACTCTTCAAAATGGTGGGAAAAAAATTGACACCTAGTACAAGCTATCATCCACAAACTGATGGCCAAACAAAGAGGGTGAATCAATGGTTGGAAGGCTACTTGAGGAACTATGTTAGTGGGAAACAAAAAGCATGGATCAAATGGTTGCATTTGGGTGAGTTTTGCTACAATACTATTTGTATGTCCATTGGCATGTATCCTTTAAAATCACTTTATGGTTATGATGCACCCACTTTTATTGACTAAATTTTTGGCAATAGTAGAGCTCCAAAGGCTAAGGATTGGATTGAAGAAAGTCAAGGAATTTTGAAGGTTTTGAAAGATAACTTGCAGGTTGCCCAAAATCAGCAAAAACAATATGCAGACCAACATAGAGTGGAGAGGAAATTTAAAGTGAATGAATTGGTATATTTTAGGTTGAATCCCTATGAACAAAATACCATAAAGGGTAAAGGTTCAAAAAATATCAAACCAAGGTTTTATGGTCCCTACAAAGTGATTAAAAAAATTGAAGAAGTGGCCTATGAATTGGAACTTCCAATAGGAAGTATATAATTCATAATGTATTTCATGTTTCATGTCTAAAGAAGGTTATAGGTAAACATATATCAGTTTTATATACATTACCTCCCTTGGATGATTAAGGAAAACTTATTCTCATTCCAGAGAAAATATTGAAAACAAGGGAAAGAAGGTTAAGGAGTAGAACAATAAAATAATACTTGGTACAATGGATGGATTTGCCTAGTGAGGAAGCCACTTAGGAAGATGAAAAAATTTCACAGCATCCAAACTTGGAATTGTTTGAGGACAAGCAATATTGGATGGGGAGGAATGTCATGTCCCCATCCCAATGAGACTACTAGTTAACAATGTTTCACTAACCTATTAGTTCCCTAGGTTGGGGTGGAGGAATTAAATCTTGCAATAAGGCAGCTATCGGACCCAAGATAACCTTAATTTACCATATACACATTAAATTGGGTCATATCAATAATAAATATGGAGAAACAAAAGTGGTATTGCTTCATGAAGACACTTGGAAGTTAATGGAGACCTTGGGTGGCTAGATTCCTCCTTACACTTGTCATGACCTAACCCCAAATTCAAAATTATGAGGAATGAAATGTTCTTGGAAGGTGAAGAGGTTTCAAGTAACATGTCATGAACCTAAGGATTTGAATGGGTGAAGAGGAATAAATCCCCATGGAAGAGGAAGAGACTAGGAAGAAACTATTTGCCACTTGGAGAGAGATTCCATGTGTTTTATGACAATAATGATGGAAGATTCTATGAAAAAAAGACCTGATTGCATACCTATAAAAATATGACATGTCAGGGATAAAAATATCCACCAATAGGGCACACTTTGAGGTGGGTGGTAACAATTCGAATTTGGAGGAATATTGAGGGATGAGGAGAAGGACAAGTGTCATAGGGGTTACTAAATATCAAGGATGAGTTGGAGGAGGCCTATGGGAGGGAATTCGACCTTGGAGGACCTTATGAGAGTTATAAAAATATGTCACGAGGAAGGATAATGGATTTTTATCATTTGAGAATTTTCCTTTGGCATTTTGGAAATCACTAGCTTGTTCATTGCACGGTCGGAGTGCTCACTCTCCCTGCTAGTGAGCCAACTTCGAGGGAGTTAGATTCTCATCCAAATTGGTTGTTGGAGAGGCCACCCTGTCCTATCATTTGGATATTAATGGAGTGTTTTTATTATGTATAGGAGGCTGATATAGTTCGAGATCTATCTCTTTCACCCATTCTCTCATTCCCTACCTCTTAATCCCCATGTTTCCACATGAAGGTGCACTAGTGTGAATGATGCTTTGCGCATTGTTGAGTTCAGTTGATGCCCAAGAATGGGTGAATGATGTTTGTATCTATAATATTTTCCTCATACTCTCTGTAAGTCTAATTAGCATAAATACATATGCAAAAATGTCACATTTCCAAGCTATGGTTTCACTAGTTTCCATGTATTGGTTTCCGTTTCAAATGAGATGTTTATCTGATTTGTATTGAGGGGTTGGTCATGATGTTAAATACTGTTGAGTAGGGTATTTATGTGCTATATATGGTATATAACCCTCATTATCCATTCTAAATCATTTCATATACATTTTATGAGTTGAAGTTAAGCTTTCCTTGTTATTTCCCTTAAGCAATAACACTGGAAATATGCATTTGAATGTGAAGATTTATAAATCTATTTGAAGAACTTATTTCAACACATAATGATAGTAAATGAAGTATTATATCAGTCCCCATACTCTATTTTTCAATTTGGGAGGGTCGCACATGAGCTTGGAATCCATTTATGCCCACACCCTAGGGGGAATTTAACCACAATTTACTAGTAATTTTCTCAATTTTTCCAATGACCCAAAATCAAGTTTAAGATGTCTATAACCGATTATAAAGTGACCAGAGAATCCATTGAGTGGTCCTAAGACTCACCATAATAGTCTCTACCAAATTTGAGACCCTCTTGTGACATTTGAAACCCCTAGAGTTAAGACTAGTCAACACAATTTTGCCCCAAATTTTGCGTTTCTTTGGAATTTTTGAATTGGGTCATTGCAGTAAGACAATTTTCTTAGAGCTACATGAGGTTTGAGAAACCATAAGAATCATTGTGGTCTCTATGTATTGGGATTTCTGTGTGAGATCCATTGTATAGAATCACAACTATATTTGAAGAAGCATTTTGTTGTTCGTGTGTTGTATATATAGAGAGAGGGGTGACTGTGGGAGGTTCGTTGTTAATGGCGTTGTCGAGAGGGTGCAACCATAATTCTAGAAAAGTAGAGTTTTCTAGTTAAGGGACTACCACTGTTACATAAGGTTGAGGACTGATTTCTTCGCTATGTATTAAAGCCATCGTTGGTGTCTCCATGAGAAGGGAAGCAAGTCACCCAGAGTGAAGGAACTCAGTGGCCTAAGTTGAAAAGGTGGAGACCGACATGGGTGAATAATCTGTCAGTTTGAGGAGAATAGGTTAGCCTAGATCTGTAGCTCGTTAAGATGTGGGGATCACCCCAACCAGAGGAGGAACCACAAATCCGTTGAAGAGGATGTGAGAGTGAAGGTGTTTATTGCTCAATGGATACTGATTGATTGATGAAAAGAGGAGTCGTCACCAATGTTTAGTAAAAAAGTTTGAGGGTTTTCTTGTTTAAAAAAAGGGTCTTTGTTTGTTAGAAGAACTACTTGTGGTGGCTTAGTGTCTCTACGTAGACTCGTGACAAGTGAGATCCACGAAGTGGAGGAGTTATTATTGATTGCACTTATTGCTTCTAGGATATCTAGAGGGAATTGATAGGTGTGGAAGTTGTCGCTTTGTTGATCAAAAACATGTTATACAGTTTGATGAGAACTTTATACTCAAAACGATATTTCTAGCCAAAAAGGGTCATATTTTTATGAAAAAACACCTCCAAATAAAAAAAAGTGGTGCTACCGATAGAACCACTTTTTTTTTTTTTTGGGGGGGGGGGGGGGGGGGGGGCACTAAAAATGTGGACATGGATGAAAACAATCCTTATTGTTATTTACAATAACCTTAAAATCAAGCCCCAAATTGAAAAATTGATGCCACCGGTAGTACACTATTTGAAACAAAGACATAATTATATCATCTTATCATAATTTAAAATTATATTGATTAAACCTCTTAGTAACACTATATAAAAATTCCAATGTATTAAACAAAAAATATTCAAGAAATTATTAGACCACTCTTTCCATATAAAATAAAGGAACATTCTTGAACCAAAACTCCTAAAATAAAATAAAAAATGCAAAAATTGAAAAAAACAGACATTAAACACATAAAAAACAATTAAATAACTAAAATATTTATTAAAAAAACATCAAAATACAACTAAATTGAAAACATAAAATATTCTTTAAAAAAATTAGAAAATTTACACTCACTTTAAATCTATAACAAAGCATATGTCAAGGATACAATGGTCCATTGGTGGGGATGGATTTCATTCCATCCACCCTAGTTCAATTCCGTTAAGAAATGTTCTGGCTTGAATGTTCGGCTAACAATTTGTTCGACCTACTGACCTACGAAATGTGGAAAAGTTTGTTGAGACTTCCTGTGTGTGGTGAGTTTTCTTTGATTCCTTCAAAATAATCAAAAGGTGGTTTTTTCCGCTAAAAAAAAAACATTTAAAAATAAGAATTTAAAAAAAATACCACAACAAACACAAAACAATATTAAAAAAAAACAAATAATTAAAAATACAAAATATTTCAAAATATATATAATCTAAAACAACATAAATTATAAAATATAAAACTTAAACAATAAATCAACATAGAATATGAAACAATATTAAAAAAACCAAATAATATGTTAATATAACAAAATATTTTAAAAGACAAATTAAAAAATTAAAAAAAACAAAATCTTAAAAGGTGTCGTGGCTTTTGTATAAGCAATATATATAAAGGGTATGGAAGTTTTTAGGGGCATTTTGGGAATAGTTCCACCAATGTACACTATTTAAACATTTTTAATTATTTTGTTAATTTATGCATTTGTTTAAAACTTATATATATTTTTTACATGTTTTGTTTAAAAGTCATATATTTTTTCATTTCTTTTTAACTTATGTTTTTATTATTATTATATATCTGCTTTGTCTTTTTAATGTGTTTAAATATTTTTCATATTTTTTTAACTTATTGTAAATTAAAAAATAAAATATAAATATACCAATTGTTAAAAAAAGTTTTTGGTATTCTTGATTAGTTTTAAGTTGTTAAGAAAAATATCAAATTTCAAAATTTTTTGGTACAATATTTTATTGTAATATATATCTATATATATATATATATATATATATAGATATATATATAGTAAAACAATATAAATTATAAAATATAAAACTTAAACTAAAAAATAACATAAAATATGAAACAACAAAGAAAAAAGCAAAAAAATAAAATCTTAAAAGGTTTTGTGGATTTTGTGACTCATGAACTCCATAGAGAAATAGGACGTTGGTCTATTCCTAAAACTCCATGACCAGAAATAGTTTGTTATTTGTGTGAGTCTATGAGCATTGATGATGAAAATCACTTTATCTTAGAGTGCATTGCTTACACCCACATTAGATCTAAGTTTCATAGTATAACCTCCTAACTTGCCAAAACTATAGTGAGCTTGGAAAGATTCTAGGCAAGCTTTTTGAACATAGGAACAAGATTTTAAAGTAAACCAAAAGTTGTTAATCATCATCATCATCATAAGCAATATATATAAGGGGTGAAGAAGTTTTAAAGGAGGGGATTCTCAGAATGGTGCCACCCCTTCATATATATTTAAACATTATTTATTAATTTGTTAATATGTACTTGTTTAAAACTTATATAATATTTTTCATTTTTTTTAACTTATATGTTTATAATATTATTATATATATTTTTATTCTTTTTAAGATGTTTAAATATTTTCACATGCTTTTTCAACTTACTGTAAATCGAAAACAAAATACAAGTATATCTATTATTAAAAAAAAGTTTTTGATAGTCTTGATTAGTTTTATGTTATTGAGAAAAATGTCAAATATTACAATTTTTGATACCATATTTTTTGTAATGTTCTACTTTAATCATTTATTTTGAGATTAAATATTGTGTTTTTAATATGTTAGTTACAAATGTAGGGTATACTTGTTGTTAAGTCTATGAGAATCATCACTTAATAGAAAATAACATTAAATAATATCATTTTTATACATAAAATAACTCAAAATAGTTGAAAATACATTTAAAATGGTTTGAATTTTATTTATTTTCTCCTCTATTTTACAAATTAGCAAAAAAATGATTTATTTAAAAGAAAATTTTAAGGAAAAACTTCCAAAATGTATATATTTTTATTCCTATCTAGCTTTTAATGTTAAAAAAAAATGTATACATTTTTCATTACAAGTAGTTACTAAATGTATTATTCTTTGTAAAATTTCAAAAAATGCATTTGTAAATAATTTTTTTTTTTATGACCAAGAATTTTCAAAATTGAAAAAAAAAGGCTGAAAATGAATAATGGTGCTACAAGTATACATACTTCTCGAAATAAAGGTAAAAAAAACTACTAAAATTGACCCTCTAAAAAATGAGAACAATGCCGGGTCCTCGCCAAGTTGTATAACTTTTTCAGAGGAAAAAGTTGGAGATATGCATTAAGGAAGAGCCTATGTTTTGTTGTTTTGTTTGCTTGTTGAAGTCGCCCACTATGAGAGGGAAACACCGTGTTGGAGGAGCTGCGATCTGTGTGAAAGGGAGCCCGCATGCGTTAATGAAATATGGCTAATGCATTGAGATGGTGAATGGTGCCTCTGTTGAAGAGAAGAGATTGTTTGGTGCAAATCTTGAAAGGACCACCTAGTTTGTGAAATTAGGAGTCACTGCCTAAAAATGAAGTCTGTGTGAGAGACAAAAGATTAGTTGTTTCCACTGTTGATACACTCCCCTTCACTACCATTGTTACACTCCCCCTCACTACTATTGTTGTAGCAAAGCTTCCATATGGGAATTTACAGCCATTGGTAGAGACTTGATGCCTTGAAATCGTGTGAGAGGAGTATAATAGCTTCCACGGCCGTGTGAAGGAGAATACAAAGTTGTGAGTCTTTGATCATTGTGTTATGCTATGAGTACAACTATGAGGACAACACTCAAAAATTTACATAGACTTTGGCATTGTTGAGGATATTGTCATTTGCGTTCAAAAAGGCCGTTGTCATTTGCGTTCAAAAAGGCCGATTGCTAAAGGGGTAAAGTTACATACCTCCAACATGTGGAAGACTTAACCTGGTTGGATGTCTATTTAATGGCATTGTGTATGGTGTAAATCATGAAATGAACAATCACATGGGAAATGGGTAGTAGTCAAAAACTTTCTAGTAAGTAGATGTGAGTACTATTATGGACAAGTGTTGACAAGTCGTCCTTATGTAATTTTCTGGTGATACCTTTATTATATATCAAATATATAAGATCTTTTTTTATGAAAAAAAAAAGAACAATCACATGGGAAAGGAATCATATATATATATATATATATATATATATATATATATATATATATATATAAAGTTTAAAAAAAAAGTGTCATGAACGGATGAAAATCAAATCACAATTAAAAAGATTATCAAATTCATATATCGTTGGCATAGAAGGTCACAAGGTTGGTGAGTTTCGTAAGCATAGAAGGTCTTGGCCATTAGTACAAATAACATTGTAATGGGTATCATGTTGATTTGTCAAAGTCATGTGAAAGTTGAGATGATTTAAAAAGTCAAGTTAAGAGAAAGATGGAGTTTATAGCGTTGTAATGAGCCAAGTTTATGTTATGTAAAATCGTTGATATTAGTATATCAATTAAGTTTTCCAAAATAATTTTATAGGTATCTTGTTGGATCTTAATCCACTCTAATAAGAAACATTTGTATGCCAAAGGTGATGTAAAAGACAAAGTTGAATGGTGAAAGAAAAAGCAAGAAAACTCCAAAGGCAAAGCGCAAGATATGCATGGTGATAAGATGGAAATGGGCATATGTAATGGACTTGTAATTTGTTGGGAATTTGAAATGTTTGTTGTACCTGGTCTAATGATGCATATGTGATGTAATGGGTGTATGATCGTTTGTAACTAACACCCCCAAAATATTTTTTGTTCTAGGTTGTAAATCTTAGCCACATGCAAGTTGTATTCCTTGGGTTGTTGTAAGTCTTGTCTTTGTTGTTCAAACATAGTAATGTGTTGTGGTGTGGAATCGAACGAAGTTATACCTCTTATGCATAAATCAAATGTAGCATCAAGTTATGGAATTAACTATTGTCAGAGGTACAAGGGTGACAAGGATACCAGTATGTTAGCTTGATCTGGATCAGAGAAGTTGAATATTTAATTAAAGGGGTAATGTGTGAAGTAATTTCATATTGTAAGTTTATTGGAACCAAGAGAATTAATGTAGGAATCTTACTAATATTATTTTCAATAGAACCTTCATCATAGGACTCCTCCATTACAATAGTTCCATAGCCTCCTTTTAAATAGGAAGTGAATGAACCTCCAATGTAGTGTGGACTATGTTTAATTGGACGAGAAAAAACTATTTTTGCATTTTTTGTAGTTTTCCTCAAAACACTATTCATATCCATCAAAGGGTCCAATGCTTTGATGTTTTGGATTAGGGTTTCCTCAAGCTATTTACCCTTTTGTCCAACAACCTATAAAAGTATTGTCTCTAGATATGTAATTAACTAGCATAGATCCAAATCCTAGGCTCTATCAAGCGCCGAGAGGAATCAAATCTCTCGAGGTGCAAACCTCTTATTAAGTATTGCACTCAAGGAGCTATTAGCTTTGGTGTGTCTTATATATAGCCATTGATTTGATTCAAACCAAAAGACACATATTTTTATTTAAGGTGGACATATACTATTTTTATTATTAATATTTAATATGATTTATGGGACATAAAATAATTTTTATTATTTTTTAATTTGTTAGGAACAAACATTACAACATCTCCACCATACATGGTTTTAAAACCATGTGCAAGGCCCTCCTAAAACCATGGGTTGTTTAGGAGGCCTTGCAAAACCATGTGCAAGGCCAACATTTTTTTAGGATAATTCAATTTTTTTATTTTTTTATTTTGTTAGGTAGGAACATTACAACATCTCCCCCATATTGTGTGTGTAATACCCCGGTTTTGACCCCGTTTGCATTAAAAATGTATATGATGTATATATTGTAATTAATCGTGGTGTGGAGCTAAAGGCAAAAGCCCCACCATCAATTTAATGTTTTATGTTTCAGCAATTAAAATCGTTCCCGATGGTATATCGTGCTATCCCACACATTATAATTTTTGTCATCATGTAAATATGCATTTTAATTAAAATACCCACAACCAGCTATGTTTGTGCAACATTAAAAGAGATGGGGGCATGATTTTTCCTAAGGAATAGGGAGGGAATTTATTTAAACCTTTGGGCCAATGGGGAAAATCAAAATGTCAAAGGGAGAACCCATCAAACCCTCAAATACCCATTTTGTCTTTTTCCCCAATCATTAAATTCTGCCAAAATGTGGTTGAGTTAGTTATTGCATGGAGTGGGAAGAGCATGGGAACAAATTCGAATTGGGCAGAGGACCCATTTTTGGAAAAACGTGTTCTAACTTCCTTGGCAAGAAAAATTCCCAAAAACGTATGCCATTCTGCCATACACCCACATTTTCCATTTTTACCTCACCATTCTCCTTCACGTTGGTTTCCTTCATTCAGCTGAAGCTTCCTGTGTGTTCATCCTGCACGTTTTTTCCCATTTTCGTTAACTTGCATGCCCAGAAAATTCGTTTTGCTGTTGTTCAGCAAGTGGGAAAGGAGTACTTTTGTTTTGGGAGTTTATGGCAGTCGTTTTGGGCTCCTGTAATGCCATAAATGTCCTTAGAATTCGTGGGCAAAGAGATTCACGTTTTTGGGTTTGGTAGAGGTCGTTTCTACCCTGAGATCCCCATAGTCGTTTTCTAAAATTGATTTGCTGAGTTAGGTTTTTGTAGAGGTCAATTTTGCCTTTGTGGAGCAATAGCATAGGTCTGAGATCATTTTCCTCACCTTGGTATTTTTTTCCCCATCTGAAATTCGTTTTTGGTTGCCCACGTGTTGTAAATTGCCAGCAAATGCATTTTTACTGTTATGGGTGTTTTGTTTGGGTTTAAACTGTTATGCACCCTACTTTGGGTCTAAACCAGTTAGGAGTGGAAGAGGTAAATTGCTTGATAAACCTAGTGCATGAGGAACCTCATTGAGGGATCTTGAGGGCTGATTATTCCTTACCGCACATCCTGAATAACACTTGAAGGGAATGCATAGCCTGAGGGACTGTACAGTAGAGAAGGGGATGATTCATTGTGTTGGGTGTGTATGTGTTGGGAAATCCAAGTCAGATCTTGTGTAGATGTCCATAGCTCTATGGTTTAGCTCACTAGCTTAGCAAACAAGCCTTTCCATCCTCTTGGCAGTCTGATAAACCCAAACATAGCTTTGGCTTGACTGATTTTTGACATATATTTGGCTATGTGTGAGCCTGCTTAGTTTCATTTTCCTTGGGGAATCATACCCAGCTCAAGGGCGGCAATGATGTTGAGAGATCGATGAGCACACTAGCCTATGGTTGGGTGGAACATTGCAGCGGCATAACTGGTTGCGGGGAGCTTCATTCGAAAATAAGTATTCTTGTGTAATTACCCATGCAACTGTATTGTTTATGTGAATTATCATGAACATGTTAAAATGTGTTGAATGCTTGAATTAAACGTAATTTGCTTCCACTGAATGTGAATTCTTTATGCATCTGTGTATCTTGAGTTCAATGCATTTTATTTTACGTTGTGGGGCTAGTTCCTGGATTGATAGCACTATGGTACTATCATCTTCATTGGTCAGAGGGTTGAGGACGTTACAGTGTGGTTTTTCTGACCGACATTTTTTTTGGTGGATAATTAAATTTTTAATTTTTTATTGTTTTGTTAGGTAGGAACATTAAAACATCTTCCCCTTATTAGGTTGTTTTTGTGTAGGCATTTATTTGGAGGATAGTTAAAATTTTATTTTATTATTATTTTGTTAGTAACAAACCTTTCCCATACTCGACAATATTATTTTTGGCCGACATAATATGGACAAATGTTACAAGATCTCCCTCATGACAAACATTACAAGATCCCTCTCATACTAGGCTGTAGAGCGCCTCTCGGTGCAATAACTTTATATTTCTCATATGAAAGGTAAGATACTTTATTTTTCTACATTTTTCTAATAAAAGACATGGAGTATTCTAAATCAATGTCATCATGCATATAGCATATTGAATAGTGAAAAGGAATATTTTGGTAATCAACAGTCTACAAGTGAATTTCCCCTTAAACTTGAACATCCACATACTTTGCCAATTTCCATCCATATCTAGAATCAATATCCAATAAATCCTTTGTGATAGTAAAATTGAGACTCCTACGGAATGAGTCACCAATCCTAATAGTATTTTCCCAAATGATTCCCAAGTTTTGTTAAAAAATACACAGTGTCCATAATTCTAATGGAAAACTAAGGGATTTTACCAATTGCATACCCTATTAACCACTTTAGCGTATGGATCAAAGATTGGGTTCCACGGTAAGAGGTAGGTTAACCTCAAAACCAAATACCCGCCAATATTTTATCAACATACTTCAGAGTACAAATTGAGAAGCTAATACAAGGGTCTTTTGTTAATAAATCAAAGGATGAATTGTGTCCTATAAGTAGGCTTCAATACCTCTACAACTAATTATTCAAAAACTCCACCAAGATCCATGTACCAAAGAAATGACTTATAAAGGTTTTTTTTAATAGATACAAACTATGTTATACCTTAACATCCTCCCCCACCACCCATGGGGGTTCACTCAGTGAACTTGATACATAACACGTTCGTTTGTAGGATATTAAAGAATGTCCCTAATTTCACTAAATATTGGAAAATACTTCCTAAAAGTGTATTGTTCAACCCCTCTCACAATATACCTTTCCAGTTTAGAAAAACCATAGTTTCATCAGATATTGTAGGTATCCATTTTATCAACCCATTTTTAACACCCCCTTTATATCATAATGTAAAGTTGTAACAACAAGACCCCTAACGCATCTTAGTATAAGTAAACAAGATGATAAATAAACTATAGTATAATGCTAGTAATGATCCTAGTAGGATTGCAAGGGTGACTGCTTCATTTGTAGCATTGGATAGTGGAAGACCCAACGAAATAGTAATGGGGAAGGAAAAACATGTAAAAGAAAGCCAAGTCAAGATATAAATTTAACAAAGAATGTAAAATACTGATAGTCTAGTAGTTAGTGCAATTCTTAGAAAATATGAGAATTGCACATGTTTCACACCAATACCTACTAATATACCAATTTTGTATCATGTAACTACAATTATATACATAGAGAGCTCATGTTTTCTAAAATATTAATAAATAAACTCCATAAAATATTTTTAATAATCTTAATAAATGTTTTCTATTCTTTTTTTAAAGCTATTTATATGCAATTTTTAATACATGCATAGTAAAATATGGTAAAATAACACTCTTATTGTTTGGATAAATTATGTGCAAATATCTTCTTATGCTTAAAGTATTCCAAGTTTAATGAACACATATTCTTCCACAACAATCAAATCTCATTTCTATATCTATACAATATCAAAATTAATCGAAAATCAGAGCAGATTTTCTTCATTTTCTATTTAAATTCTTAAAATAAATTAAATGACACTCCAATATAAATTTAGCATTGGTTATCAAAGAGGTTATTGATTTTTCTAGGGTCAATAAGTATTCTATTTTGGAATATTTGTAATTTTATTTAATTGGGAATATGTTTCTATATGAAACTAAGACACAAATACTCAATTTTTTTATGTATATGATCCAATGATATAATCAAATTCTTTGGTATTTTTTAATATAGATTTATGAAGTTAGATTTCAATTGGAATTAAGATTTCAATCAATAATATTATAATATGATTAACATAATGATATGAATATTTTTAAAAACTATTTAACCAAAAATAAACATTAGCATAATGATAATATTATAGAAAATTTATTTGAAATTAATTATTGTAATATAAACTATTTTCATCTACAACATATATATATATATATATATGACCCTTAAGGGATAAGGGCTCTGCGGTCAAAAAACAGGTCGAAGAAATTAATGTGAGGAAAAGCGAAGGACAACAAAACCAAAGGTTTATGATCTTGAAGGTCTAAAGTTTTAAAGTTTTTAAAGTTCTTAAGCTATATGCCCATAATGGTGATCGACGAGGTCAATTATGACTCAACAACACTGGAAGGACATAGACATATTTTGAGAAACATTTCCATAGTTAAGAGGCAAGAAATGGAGTTTTGATTAGATCGATAGCCTTATATACATAGTATTTTTGGTTATCCATGTTTTATCAGGTGATATATTCTTAATAATTAATTTACTTGAATAGTTAAATAGTATTGTAATTTACATTGTAATAGAATAGTATTTATTTAGATTGGTTTTGTTATTTTCATAAACAAACATAAATATATTTGATGGGTCCTAACATGAAACTATCGCAACAGGACAAAAAATGAAGTATGTTGAATGATGTTTTGAAAGGTAAAGCATAAGAAGACAGTGTGAAGATCCACAAATCAAGGTATAATTATGTTTTCTTTTGTTTGATTGAGCTGTGTATTGGGTATTTATGCATGTGCACACACATAAATTTAGTTGATGATGATGATTACCATACATAGAGGTGAACTTTGTTCTATCTGATCTAAACAATTACCTTAAATATTTTGATTTATCATGATAATTGCCCCCTTGGTAATACTTTACCAATACCATATAGCTAGGACAACAAAATTAAATGTAGGCATTTCATTACAAGAAATTTGATAGGCATTTGAGTTTGATGGGAATATGAAAGGTCAAAAGACAGAAAAAGATAGATAGACTTGTGAGGAAAATGGTATTTGAAGCGTTGTTTCCCTATTATTCCGCATGAGTATATTGTTATTTGCCCCAGTTTATCTTTATCCAATAGTTTTGTAATTTGTTTCTTAATCTCATATCGTGTTCAACTTTAATGGTTGATTGTGCAGTGGTAAACCTATGTTTATATTTGTGCTTATCCCTGTAGGTTGTGAGTTGGGCATGGTACACATTGGTATTTTCAATTTCCATTGTAACTTTTCACCCCAACATCACTGTGCACTTTATTACTCATAATTGCTAATTTGTTACAAAGTCTTCTTTGGGAAAATCTTTTATTAGGCATCTATATCTTTCTGTATTGCTTCCAATTTATCACCAAGTTAAAGTGGTCACTTAGAGCAAACATCTCAACTCTGGAATACAAAAGAATAATGACTGCATTGATAATTATGGTAACAAAGTATTGAGATCTGCTTGAAAAAATAAAGATCTATTTCCTACTTTATTTCTGGAAGGCATTGTTTGAATGGTTAAGTTATAAAAACTGTTTATTTTTGTTGTTTCCAGGCAATCTTTTAGAGGTATCCACGGCCTGAAAAAGAGTATTAGTCATTTTCACTGATTTAGAATGATAGATCACTAGATTTGGTATGACATCTTTTCGCTTAAGGCAACATTTTCACATTTGTTGGAAACAGTTTCGATGTTCTTTCCTAAGGAAAATATGTTTTTATTGAAGAAATCCCATTTGCAGCCATGACTTTTGGTGGTGTTGATCCTAATCACTTCAAGGGTAAAAATCAATATGCTTTTGTTACTCGAAACGGTTACTAGAAGGTATCTAATAGAATCATGTTAGTTTTCCAGGTTTAAGATTGATTGTATTTAAGGATAAACACATGCATACCATGTTAATTGTATGAATCAATATAGTTACTAGTAGGTATGTCATGGGATTAATATAGTCTAATAAATCGATTTTGCTATTTCCTTCTGTTTAACATGGGAGACTTCCTCATTGATGATCAATCAACAGGTCAACATAAAGTCCATCTTATTCAATTGGGCACATGATTGCTTCTTAAGGAATCTTATGAAAATATTGATGGCATTTTATGAACATTTTGTTGTAGGTTTCTGTGCTGGAGGTTGTGTTTCTATTGCAGATTCTGGAACTTCTTTGCTAGTTGGTCCATTGGTAAAGCATGCATACCTTTGATATTTTGTAAATTTCTTGTATAAGTTAGTGGTGTTTTCTAGGTCTATGCACGATATGTTATTGTTGTAAAGCATAAGTGTTTCATAGCCACACCAAGGATATAGGGCAGAAAAAGCTATTTCAGAATCATAACCAACAGAGTATTATCATTTAAACCATTTTTCTTTGAAATCAACATTAGTAGACACTTTTATCAGCTAGCAAGTGTAAGTATTAACAACCATCATGTATCATCACATAGGCATTATTATCATTATTTAGATTAACTGTAAATACTACTGTATATCAACATGAATTACGAGCTGAGTTAACCATCCTTTTAAGGGTTTATACAAGTACTCCTTAGCCTAAAAAGAATGCTTTTGGAAGGCAAAATTCAATTATATTGTTGAGATTTCCCCATAACTCAAATATGACCCTAACTTGGTTGATTTTGCAGGTCTTTTTGATAGGTTTTAGGGCTAGAAACGATAGTAACACTGATCAGTAAGGAAATAGTCCCTAAATTTCCCTACTAAACAATTAAATGGGGTCGTTGTAAGGCATAAAGTAACCTTTTATCAAGGCCAAATTATCCCAACCCCTGAAACATGTCAAATATGAAACCCTAACTCTAACTTTTGACTGGTTTTTTTAGGTTACTTCTCAAGTTTGTGGATGTAGACAAAAAGATAGGTGACGCACTGGAGGATCTATGGCTAAATAGGCATACCAAAATTTGAGGGTGGCTTATAATTTGAAAATTGTTGTTATTTTTGGATTATTGAATTTTATAAATTTCTAAGGTTTTCTAGTTTATAAAAATGCAGATCTAACCTAACACTACACTAATCACGCAGATGCGTATATTTACACATGAAATACTACATTTTGATCAAAATGACAAATCTTAGGGTTTTTGTGAAATTTAATTCAAACCCAAGGCCATGAGGGATGGTGATCAGCCTCCCTCTTGGAATATTTCCCTAAGCCTCACCAACTAGGACTTCCAAAAACAACCTCTAGGATTTGTTGGAGGATCCTAATTAGGGAAAAATTCAGATATCTAAGGACAAACAAGAGAAAAAACCTTCAAGAGGATGTTTTATAACATGTAAAAGTTGACAAAAGCTGGTAAAAAGCCCTAATTCAGAGAAAACGCAGCATTACAACCACCATTCAATCCATAGTATCATAATTTTACCAAACTTTACCAATGGAGAAACCAAGAAAACCCTAGATCCTCCTTATGCTTGTGTTCTTCCAACAATGCTAGCATCAATCTTGCATGTGCATGAAACCCTAGAATTCACCCATCATTTTACCATAAATCCAAAGAAGAAATAGTAATATATTTGATAAGTTTCCCCTGTAAATCCATAGGCAAGCCTATATCATTAGAATGCATTAACAAAGCTAGAGTAGGAGTTTTAAGCAAAAACTTTGAAAAAACATACAATTTATTTTTGTGATCAATTTTTTCGTGGGCTTCATTTTGCTTATCAAAAGTGGGACAAAATAATGCTCCTACAACTCCACAGCCATTGTAAACCAGTCTTTATATGGAATCATTGGTTTATGCTCTTCAATATGAAGGCCCTCTTAAAGATTGCCTCTTTGTATGAAGTCATAGACAATAAGGCATTCCTTGCCCAGTGCATAATAGCTAATACAAATTAGTTAGATGGTAATCATTGTGCTTAATACTTAGCCATCGATGCTGGTTATAATAGAACATTATCTTTGCTTGTAGTAAAAAGAAACTGTGAATCCTTATAGAGTTTCTCTTCTTCCGGAAAATACTTTATTATTAGACCGTGAGATATCTCGACTTCAATATCTATTTGTTTTAGCAGCCAAAGCCTTCATAGACTCTATTCATTGCATCAAAGGAATTGACCGACTGATCATTTGTCTTCTTATAAATAAATCTTTCATAAAAGCTCTGTTGCCATCTCTCCAGGGAAATAAAGGGATTCACTAGCTGCAAAAGGATTGGATGTTATAAACTCATGCTCCCAGCCTGTAGAAAACACAACAACAACACAAAGCATAAAAATGGAAAGCCTATATAATAAATTACTAAGGGAAATGCATGATAAATTTTGGTAAATTGGGTTATAAGGGAGATCAATGTTTTTCCTACATTTCCAGCCTCTCCTAGGGATCCACTTGTCACTATTTTGTTGTCTAAGTAACACCAAATGGAATCATTGTCTTTGAAAGGCAGTTGAGCAAGGATACATAGTGATTTAGCTTTCGGAAGGTAAATTGTTGTCTTTAATAGAAGATAGACACCAACACACAGAACGATTCCTTTTGGAAGCAAAGACAAGTAGAAACATCAATGAACATCCAATCTGGACTCGCCTTCTAGAGTTAAACAGTTATGTGAGCTTAGTAGAAGCAAATTATTGTGCATGATGACGTGTGTGCATTGGAATCTCAATGATTTAGTTTGGAAGGACAATAGGCTTTGCTGGGGAAGGCAATTACTGCTCAAATCACCAAATCCTGAGCCCGCATGCATGACAAATCATTGTCTTGAGGGGCCATATGCAAAATCGTTGTTGTGCCTAGGAGGAGCCTGCTTTAACGTACAACAATTTAGCCTAGGGGAAGGTTGAACGCTTTGCTAGAGGAAGTTCCTCTGTAAGACACCAACTCCCCGACCCACACTTGTTAACAAATCGCTTTAACTAAGTGAAATATTTCAATATTTTTTTGTTAAATCTATCAACAGGCATCGCTTTTTCGATGTTCTTCTGACACTTCGGTGAAACCCTCCAACGGCCGTGTCACGACTCTCACGCTTCTGACCGTCGGACAATCGACGCTTCAAGTGTCAGGCCGAGTCGAATCTCCGACGACATCGCCATGCCTCTGACCCTTTTTCCGTCGGAAGGCTGACTCTTCAATTGTCGGATAGCGTCGAACATCCGACACTTTCGGGATAAAAATACTAACGGCGTCGCCATTCCTTCGACACTTCTATCCGTCGAAAGGCCAACGCTGCAAGTGTTGAATGGCGTCGGATTTTCGATGGCTTATGCAAGTTTTGATTGACACTTTGGAAGATAAAACAATTGAATAGGTGACACCATGGTGTGTCGGATCTTTGACCCACATTGGTAGGATGTCGAAGATCCGACATTATGCCACCGATGGCAAAAAAAGGTGTATGTGTCAAAAATGCGACAGAGAAGTGTCGAATTTCAGACATGC
>LPNX011118111.1:117047-132494 GCA_001517045.1 Pseudotsuga menziesii
TGATATGATCTAAACCATCCACGATATGTCCCTTATTTTTCCTTAAGTACATGTCTTTCTCCCTCCAATGGCCTAGATTTACTTTTGACAAGTTGCACACTCTAATATTGGTCGTTGGTGGAGAGGTATTTTTCTTGGCTTACTTGCTTGTGTTTATCCATCCAATGGTTAATATTCACTTGAAAATATCCACTATTACTTCTGGACCATCAACGAGACACTTTGTTGCTTAAATTTTCCACACCTCTTATCAACTCCAATGGACTTGATCTATCCTGACAAACTATAGGGATTAATCTGGGCCATTGGAAAGGAATCTCAAATTTTAAATCCTTTTCATATTCAGGGGCATTTAATGGTAAGTATCTACTTTGACCAACTGCTTGTGTGCATTTAAACCGTTGGCGGGATGGGACCTTTATTAATTCCCTTGCCAGTTACTCCCAGCGAGTGGTTCAAATTTCTTGCATGTGAGGTGCCCATTAATGATTGATGTTTAATTTCTCTTAATTTAGGTCCTTAGTCTTCTTCTTGTGTGGGGAGGGGTAAGAAATAACTGCAGGTACAAAGCATGCTACAACAAAGGTTATTTTGTTACTATTTGATATAGCAACATCTTGTCTTAAAGCAATATTGTTACTCTTTTAACTTTTTATCAAATTGGATTATTGTTGAAGAGTCATTTAAAAAATTTAATCAAACATTGGGTATTCATTGCATTTATTATGCCATGATCACATATGTGACCTGTTTGTCTATGCGTGCAAGGATATCTTATGTGGATAATTAAAGTGTTTTTTACATTTTATTTTTTATTTTTTTATTTTGTAACAACGACTTGCAAAAAGATAAGTAATCAACTTGAAATGGGAAGGGAGCGACATTATGGCATTTTGTAATCAAGCTAAATCTAAAACCTACACCATATTATTAAAAAAAAAGAGGAAACATAGCCCCCAAGCTCATAGATAATAATCAAAGTTTTATATAATTTTTACGAAAAAAAAGACATTTATAACTATTGCATTCAAACAACAATATATTGATAAATGGAACATTGCAATTAATACCATAACAAAATGGAGAACTGCAATTCCTCAAAAGAGAGAGAATAGTCCAAATCACAATATATGACAAGTTAATTGAACTTAACACTTCTACAAAATAGCTAGTATGATATATCATAGCATATACAAGGCATGTCTCTTTTCTTAAAATAGAGAGCTATGACAACTAGGCTTTACAATTAACATCACATTAAATCTTGGCATGGGATGTCATAACATATTTTAGACTTGTCCCTTTGTTTTTAAAAAAGAGAGCAATGCCAGCTGGGCTTTACAATGAACATCACATCACAGTTTGGCATGGCATGGAAGAAACTAATCTCATAAAAAATGAGACTCCAATGTGTTGTTATAACTAATGTCGTAACAACTATAAAAAGGAAAAACATTTTTGATACAAATCAAAGTACAAAATGAACAATAATAATCCCGTGTAGGATTCAATAGAAAAGATGGTTTTGCAAACATTCCAGGACAACATAGGGAGTTTATGTACATGAACGTTGCATCCTCATTCTCTGAAATGGCACTGACCCTTTTCCTTTTCCATATTGTAAAGTTTTTATGAATCCGTTGATTTGAGAAATTGTTGCATCTGACTTGCAGATAGATGTGCATAGTTGATTGTAGCAACCGCAAAGGAAACACATAATGGTCAAATCAAACACATTTTAAAAAAGAAATTTCAAATGTGAATATTACAATCTTGGTATTTAATAAGATTAACATCTTAACCTCGAAAAATTGTAGTTGTTCTTTGATACCAGTGGAGAAAGAAATCCTATTAAAATTGAAATCAAACATCAAAAGATGAAATGTAATACGAAATGCTTTAACATAATCTATTTTTTGGATTAAATCATTTGATTTTACAAAAAAAATAGTAATTAATCTCATAATGAAAAAATTAGTTAACATAAACCCAATAGAAGAGATAGATCTATGCAGATACAAGCTCAATATAGCCATGTTATTGAATGCAAATTCTGAAATATGCTCCCACAAATTGAATAAAAAATAAACTGTTGCAACTGAACTGGAATAAATGTATGCATCTACAAAAAAGTACCATGAACTAAATAAAATATATTATGTAGAGTTTAGAAATTAAATTAAAATTGGCAAATGCTAGCTACTTATTCAGAAATCCTACTTATTCAAAATGCATTGTAGGAGTGAACCTTTAGTATCAAGGATTTGCAACCTCTTCGTATGAATAGCACCCATGACATATTCGTGTTCATTATATTCACCAAGATAGATTTTAATTCTCCGCACAGGTATTACCAGTTCATTGTGGCAAAAACGATTGTATGACTTTTATATTCTTGGAAAATGATGATCAATTAAAGAATTGAATAGAACATTACACACAAAGCTCTAGCTGTGAATTACAGTTCATAATTTCAAGTTGAAACTCATAAAGCAATCAAAATTTAATCGCATAGACTTAGATAACAAAAATATGCAAATTTCCCTTGATGTCAATGTACAATTTTTCAATGTCATCGATAGATAGAAAGTAGTCCTTGCTAAATTGGATAGGTTTTCTGCAATAGAAGTGTGATAATATTATAAGAAAATAACAGTGAAATAGGGACATATTATGAAGTACCTGAAAGGGGTCCATTCTTCACAGATTTTCAACAATTTCATGGCGGGTAATAGCTAGCGGACCTTCAATTGATCCAAATCAATCTAAATTCGGATTAAAATCTTCTTCCGCAACTCAAATTCTGCAACTAGATTTATGCAAGCTCGGTTCCACAACGTCAATTTTGCAACTCAATTTTTGCAATTGAGTCCTTTCGTAATTCTCTTTCCATGAGATTCTTCCTACAATTTCAAATTTCGAATTGTGGAAATACAATTCTCAATCTTCAAAAACTTGACTCTCCAGTATTGTGACCGCAATGGTCCTTTCTGCACTAGGATCGCGGATACACCTTCCCAATTTTTCCAAAACCAGGATTCCATAGTTTTTCTCCCGAAAGTCTCTTTTCGCAAAACTTGAAGACCATCAATCTTTTGTGGAACACTCCCTGGCCGTTTATCTGAGATCAAATGCAGATATTCACCTTAACCTTGTGGATCCACTATCTTCCATACACTTTCTCTTGCGGATTTCATCTATAACCATAGATCTATCTAAATCATAGATTATTTGACTCAGACTATTGTAGTCGAATTGATCAATTAAACGATCAATTTTATTTATGTTGAGCTCGACTAAATACGCCTTTGTCTTCTTGGATTCTTTGAGCATTTTTATAAATATGAACGATTCATTGACACTAAGAATTTACACGGATTTTTGTTATTGAAAAGAAGATATTAGATAAACACATATGCGCAGAGAATTGAAACTTCGTTCTTAATTCAATCAACCATTAACAACTGTCATACACACTCCCTCTCATACACTCTAATGTCTCACTCACTTTGCCTACACATTTTGATCCTATTACATTAAATAGAACTCTATTAAACATGTCAGATCCGAGACACCATGATTTAAAGTCATAAGAAAGTAATCTACAACTAACCTATCCTCGAGCAATGTCTTAAAAGATTCAAGGATATCAGTGGAAAATTTCCATTATTGCAATCAAACAAATCCTATCCATAAAACAAATTCAAGTAACCTACAACTAACCCTATCCTTATAAAATTGATTACATGGAAGCAGAAAAAAAAACATTGACTGCTTATTCAACAAACATAGGACTTTGTCTTGATGCTCCTGCATCATACTCCAAGGGAAGAAAATAATTCTTCATTAGGTCTTTAGGGTTCACATTGTACTTGAAAATTTCCAGTTCAAGCATCCATGTTGCATCTTCAGATGGCTGATATTTCCACTTGACCAAATACTGAAAATAATCGTTGCTTTTGGTCCTCTTTGAAATTATTTTGTCAAGGATAGCTTCAATATGTTCTTGTTCTTTCTGAGGTAGCTGTCCCTGCCAATATATTAGTTGACCATATTTATATGAGATTACTTCTTCTATCTTAACACCTGCATCTTTAAAAGAATATAGATCTGAAACATTAAAACTTGGAGAAATTTCAAGGTCAGAAGGAAGTTCTATTTCATATGCATTTGCAGAAAACTTCCTCAATATTTTACAAGGCCCATTTTTTTAAAGTTTCAATTTATTGTAGGTTCCTTTAGGAAACCTTTCATTTCTAAGATATGCCATTACAAAATCTCCAACCTGAAAATTAACTTCCATTATCTTCGAGTCTGCTCTCTGTTTATATTTTCCTGCACTGTCCTATAATTTCTTCTTAACATTTTATTCTAGTTCATGCATATTGGATGCAAAAGATTCACCATGTGCACTTTTCCTTTCCCATCCTCCCAAATTTCTAAGTTGATATACTCCCCTTGGGTGCCTTACATATACAATTTTAAAAGGACTTGTACCTGTACTTCTGTTAGGTGAATCATTATAAACAAACTCAACTTGAGCAATAGCTAAATCCCATTGGTTTGGATTTTCATAAACAAGATTTCTTAAAATATTTCCTAAGCTCCTATTTACCACTTAAATCTTACAATCAGTATGAGGATGATAAGCAGAGCTAAATCTAATCTTTGTACCCAATTTCTTCCATAAGGTTCTCCAAAAATGACCAACAAATGTTGTATCCCTGTCTGATACAATGCTCAAAGGCAGACCATGTAACTTCACAATTTCAAAAAAGAACAAATTAGAAATATTTGTTACATCATTAGTCTTCTTACAAGCAATAAAATGAGCCATTTTTTAAAACCTATCCACTACAACATAAATAGAATCATCCCCCCTCTGAGTTCTAGGTAATCAGAGAACAAAATCCATACCGATGGAATCCCAAGGCCTAGTTGGAATAGGTAAGGGTTGATGCAGTCCAATGTTTTGTCTCCTCCCCTTGGCATGTTGACATATCCTGCATTTGGCAATCAACTTCTTTACATCCTACTGCATTTCTGGCCAAATATAAAAAGCACTTACATGAGAAAAAATTTTATCCTACCCAAAATGTCCTGACAAACCTCCACTGTGTTTCTCATGTATCAAATTTTCTCTAATAGAACATTTTGGAATGCACAACTTACTATCTTTGAACAACAACCCTTCTTGTAACATATAGTCCAACCATTTACTTTTATTGTGGGAGACTGGATTCTCACATGATGCATATATATCTTTAAAATCTATATCTTCCTTATACATATTAACCATTTTTTCAAATCCTAAAGTACTGACCTTAATTTCCTCCAAGATCAAATTTATTCTGCTTAAGGCATCAACTACTTTATTAGATTTTCCACTTGTATTCTTGATAAAAAAGGTAAAGTTCTGCAAAAATTCTACCCACTTAGCATGTCTTAGATTCAATTTAGGTTGAATATTTATAAACTACAAAGCATGATTATCTGAATATAACACAAATTATTTGGGCATCAAGTAACGCCTCCACTTCTTGAGAGCCTACACAACAATATACAACACCTTGCCATATCATGAATAGTTTTGTTTCACCTCATTTAACTTCTCACTTAAGTATGCTACTAGTGTCTGTTCTTGACTAAGAATAGCCCCTATCACTGTCCCACTAGCATCTGTCTCTACTTGAAAAACTTTGTCAAAACTGGGTAAATCCAGAATAGGCTTTTCAGTGATATTCTTCTTCAACAATTTGAAGTTTTTGTCAGTAGCTTCTGTCCCTTTGAAAGGTGTCTCGGTATGGGTGTACAAATTTGACTAAAATTCTTGATGAATTTTCTATAAAAACTTGCAAGCCCGTGAAAACGTCTTACCTCATACACATTCCTTGAGATTGGCCAACTTAAAATTTCTTGCACCTCATCTAGATCCATCTTCAACCCTTCTTCTGAAACCATGAATCTTAAATAATTCAACTCTTTCTTCAAGAAAGTACAATTTTTCAGATTTATAAGCTACTTCTCTTTTTGCAAGGTTTCCAACACCAACTTAAGATGTCTCAAATGTTCTTGTTTATTCTAACTGAAAATTGGAATATCATCTAGATACATTATCACAAATTTTCCATGTATTCCTTCAAGACCTCATTCATCAATCTCATAGAAGTATTGGGTGCATTAGTAATCCCAAATGGCATTACTAACCATTCATACAATCTCATAAAAGTATTGGGCGCATTAGTAATCCCAAATGGCATTACTAACCATTCATACAATCCATTGTTAGTCTTGAATGCAGTCTTCCATTCATCCCCTTCTCTTATTCTTATTTGATGATAACCACTTTTCAAATTTATCTTTGAAAAATATTTTGAACCACTCAAACAATCCATCAAATCATCAATGCGGGGTAAGGGAAATCTATACATGATAGTGATCTTATTGATTGCTCGAGAGTGAGTGCACATATGCCATCCACCATCCTTCTTTGGGACAAGTACAATGGGTACTTCACAAGGACTCAAACTTTCTTTCACTAAACCTTTGTCCAACAGCTCCTACACCTATTGTTTGATCTCTTCATTCTCTTGAGGAGTCAGTATGTAGGTTTCCTTATTAGGTAAACTTGCACCAGGTATTAAGTCAATATGATGACTAATACTTCTCACAGGGGGTAAAGCATTTGGTAATTCATCCACAAAAATATCAGCATACCCATCAAGAAAGATTCTAACTTCAGTAGGAAAATCATCTAAATTTGTAGAAGTTAAAATTACCTTTGGTTTACCAACAAGAGAAAAATGCAGTTCTTCTTCTTTCTTGACTTCTTGTAACAACTCCTTCCCCGTCATCAATAAAATATCCTATTTTGGACCTTCTTGGACTGCTTCATCCTTCAATGGTGACGATGTATGCCTCTTTCCATCCTTTTCCAGAGAATAAGTGTTCTTTCTTCCATCATGAACAACTTTTATGTCATATTGCCATGGCCTCCCTAAGAGTATATGGCACACATCCATAGGAATTATATCACATAATACCACATCTTTCTAAATACCAATTTTAAACTCCACATTGCAATGCTCATTCACCAAGAGTTGATGTCCTTTCTGCAACCAGGACACG
This sequence comes from Pseudotsuga menziesii, assembly GCA_001517045.1. NCBI lineage: Eukaryota > Viridiplantae > Streptophyta > Pinopsida > Pinales > Pinaceae > Pseudotsuga > Pseudotsuga menziesii. Next base: position 124,176 of record LPNX011118111.1, read on the forward strand.
TTATAAGGAGTGGGATGTTTCATCCTCTTCAATCCCAACTTCTCTACCATATTTGTGGATACCAAATTATCTATACTACCACTATCAATAATCATCTTACAACACTTCCCCTGTGACTTGCACTTAGTCCTGAACATACGTTTTCTTTGGGCTAGTTCATGCACTTTCTTCTCTATTTTCATTAAAACTCTCTTTGTCATAAGAGATTATCCTTCTTCAGGAGGATTATTCATCTCTACTTCTTCATTTGACTCCTCATGTTCCTCAAAAATGTTTGCATTTCTCTGAGATGTAGGTTTATTTCTTTCGCTTTCCCATGACATGTGTCCCATCTCTCCACATGTGTAACATTTTACTTCTCTACTTTTGCCTCTTCCTCTAGCATTAAACCTACCTCCCCTAAATCCTCCTATTTGGGGTGCCTAGCTACTAGAACCTTCTACCTCATATTTAGGAGTTTGAAACTTACCTCCTTTGTTTGGAGACCCTTTTCCTCTTGTTTTACTTCTCCCTTGATTCTCCTAGTTCTGTTTTTTAGTAGCCTTTCTTCTACCCTTGAGGCTACCTGATAAGTGTCTTCAACGATATTTAAATTCAACAAGCTGGTCTCATCTTGTATTTCATATCTTAGTCCATTGATATACATGCCCACTCTTTCAATGTCCCGTTGTATTTTTCCAGCTCTAATACTTGGCCTAAAAAATTGTTCTGTGTATTCTTTAACCGTCGTACCATTTTGTCTAAGATTATGTAGTTTTCTAATGAGAGTCAACTAATAATCCTTAGGCATAAATTGACTTTTAATTTTATCTATCATTTTATCCAAAGATTTGATTTTGAACTTACTTGTTATTTCTCTATGGATCTAAAGTTCATCCCACCAGATATCTACATATCCTTTCAGTCTGGTCGCTGCATATTTCACCTTCTTTTTATCTTCAATTTCTTCAAAGTCAAAATACTTTGTTAATGCATTGATCCAATCCATCGGTTCTTCGACATTTAGATTACCTTCGTATATGGGAACTTCAATTTTAGGCCTATTACTAGATTTCACCAACATCTTCAATACTTTTACTTCTTCAGCAACTTCCTCTTTCTCTTCTTTAGAGGATTCTTCTTCATCACTGGTCTCTACGCTTCCTAAATTCTTTCTCTCCATAGCCTCCATCCTAGCTTGGATTTCTCTCAATTCTTTTTGTGTATCAATACATATAGCTTGTCTTCCTCGACCAATTCCTATTGCGACTCCACGTTCCTGTCCTCGCCTTGGTGGCATCCTTCTCCTGATCTGATACCAAAACTGATGGCAGGTAATATCTAGCAAGCCTAAACTGATCCAAATCAGCCTAATTTTGATTAAAATCTTCTTCCACAACTGCAATTCTGCAACTATCTTTCTGCAAGCTCGGTTCCACAACTTCAGTTTCGCAACTCAATTTTTGCAATTGAGTACTTTCAGATTGCGGAAATGCAATTCTCAATCTTCAAAAACTAGAATTTTGTATTCTTGCAGCCACAATGGTCCTTTCTACAGTCGAATTGCAGATTGCAGATACACCTTCCCACTTTGTCCAAAAATGGGCTTCCACAGCTTTCCTCCCGTAAGTCTCTTTTCGCAAATGTTTAAAACCGTCGATCTTTTGCGGAACACTCCCTGGATGTTGATCTGAGATCAAACATGGATTTTCACATCAACCACGCGGATCCAATATCTTTTGTACACTTCCTCTTGCAGAATTCATCTACAACCGTAGATCTATCTGAATCGCAGATTTTTTAACTCATACTGTTGCAGTCAAATTAATCAGTTAAACAATCAATTTCTCTTTTATTGAGCTCGACTGAATACGCCTCTATATTCTTGGATTCTCTAATAATAAAAATACACAAGATTGACCATTGAAGTGTTAATAAGTTTGAAAATATTGGTCATACATATGGCTTATGTGGTAGGAACCCTATTATATGGAAAATAAAATACATGCAATTCGTTGGTAAGATTTGACCATTGAAGTGGTAAGAAGTTTGAAGTCATTGGTCATACATATGGATTATGTGGTGGAAACCCTATTGTATGGAAAATAAAATACATGCAATTATTTGGTAAGGTTTGACCACTGAAGTGGTAAGAAGTTTGCGTGACAATTAAAAGTCAAATTAAAAATTCAAATTACAATTTTTAATTAAAAATCAAAATTCTTACCACTCTTACCTTTTAAGACAAGTCAGACATCATGAAACATGTCCACTTTAATGTGTACATAAACACATCCAAAAACAGTCAATGATGGATGTAGAGAAGTGAATTCATGGAGTTTGGTCTGAGGTTTTTACGCAACAACAGAGGAGCAGTTCATTTTTACAGAGAAATTTTTGGGCATCTTCACTTAAATTGGCATAACTTTCTCACACATAATCGGAATTACAAAATTATTGGCTCGTTGGAAAGCTAGTTACGAGGGCTATGTGATGACATGATATATAACTTATTTTGGTTTTCCTATTGTTTCTTCATCTTGTGATCTTTGGAAAGGTATGGTTCATTCTTTTGGGTTTCTCTTGTGATGGCACATGTCTCTCATGGATATAGTTCATCTTTGATCTTAGTATGAGAGATTCTATATTGGTATATATATTTGAAGTAATTATGGAGGCTATGATGATGATGTTGCATAAATTTATGCTATGATATGATACACTTTATGATGATAATGCATGTACACTCTATGATGTTGATTCACTCCTATACAATACCATGTACATGCATACCATAGTGTGATGATGCTCTCCTATGCACTATGATGTATACTTGATGTTGATGATGCATAAACGATGCACAGTGAGATGATGATTATTTATATTACATGATGAGGATTCATACCCTATGATGAGTATGCATACCTATGATGATGGTGCATGACGATGCATGCTTTATGTTCAATGAAAGCAGAGGAAGATTACTTGTTCAGTAATTGTGTATGATGAGGTGTACAATGATGTGTACATGAGTAGATTGACCATCTTGACCTGTGGTATTAATGATCAATAAATAATGGCTAGCAGTGATGAGAAAAGTTTATGTGCAGAGATACTTGGGCAGTAGTGTTGAGAAATATTTATGAGCAGATTGACAAGAGATTGATGAGCATCAGTGATGCGTAGTTGTGATGAGCAGCAGTGACGAGCATATTGACCAGAGATTGATGAGAAAGGTTGACCAGCAGAGTGATGAGTGGGGATTGATGTGTAGAGTAGAGGTTGGTTGTGCAACATAGCCATATGATTTCTTCCAAGAAGAATCTTTCACTTTAGGATTGGACTCCTAAAACTTTTCTTAATTGGAGCTAAGAAAACCAGGTTGGGTTTTGTCATGAGACTTTGTGCTCTTTTCATCAGTTGGTGTTGATTGTAATCGAGGATATTGTTGTCTTCCATGTACAATAAATAAAGATCGAAATTTCATATATTCTTGTGTCTCTTTTGATGTGATGTTGTGCGTATGACTCAAGATGAATTTGATTATGCAATTGATGACATAATTATTGATATACTCTGATTGAATAAAAGAAGGTAAAACGTTTATAATTGCTCTCACACTGATTCAACCCCCCCCCCCTCAGTGTGGCCATTGTGTCCAACATCACTGTCACACACACTCCCTCTCATACATTCTATTGTCTCGCTCACTCTATCTACACATTTTGATCATGTTACAATAAAAAGAACTCTATTAAACTTGTCAGATCCGAGACAACAGGATATGAATTCCTAATAAAGTAATCTACAACTAACCTATCCTCGAGCAACCTCTTACAAGATTCAAGAATATCACTGGAAAATTGTCATTATTGCAATCAAACAAATCCTATCCATAAAACAAATTAAAGTAAACGACAACTAACCCTATCCTTATAAAATTGATTACATGGAAGCAAAACAATAGCATTGACTTCTTATTCAACAAACAGAGGACTTTGTCTTGATGCTCCTGCATCGCAATTTGATCTTTATCAATAGAAATAATTAGAAAAACTATTGAGTGATACCAAAACTTAACATGCTATAAAAATGCATACTAAAATTGTTAGACGACAAATCAAAAGGTTTGAACAAAAGATAAATATATCATTTCCCATACCAACAAACTAAATGTGTTTTTGGGAAAAAAATTATTTTAAGCACTAAACAAACATGAAATCAACACCAGGCTCATCACCATGTTTAGAATTGCCTGAATTGCAACTCCATATTCTCTTCTTAGATACGTCTCCAAACATCTTCTTAGATATTACAAGATTCTGGTATTGAAACTTGAAAAATATAGGGTTTCAAGGGGTCGATTAGGGTATAAATGAAAATGACTACATGCTAGGGAGAGAAAACCTAAATCTATATACGTTACAAATTCATGTAAGAATTACGAAAGACTCTCATATTATATAGAGAAACGTTGGTGAAAGTTTGAGGTATATATTAACTCTGGGAGAGACATTTGTAGTGAATGCCATTGAATACTGCACAATCTGTCTTAAAAATGGAAGCCAAAATTAAAAGCCTTAGAAGTTTCTCCGCATATTAAATTGTTTATACATTTACTTCATAATGTTCCATAGCTCCCAAGTTGTGGAAACAAAATGAAAAGTCGTTGGTGTACAAACGAATGGTATTTTAATTGGTTAGGGTCTTAATTGAAAGCATTGGGAGAATGTAAGAGGAATGAGCATTGATGGATCGTAAGAGATGTTGTGGGTAAGCAATGACTGTGAATCCCCTCTTTCTTTTACTACTAGCTCCTTCATTTACGCGCCTTCGTAAAGGAGTTCAATCAATACCCACCTTCAACACTTTTCAATTCCATATATACAACATTTAAGTTGCCCTTAAATGCTTATTTTTGCATGTCGTGGGCTACTCAGGGTCTATTATTAGTGCCCAATAAACCAACAACTACTTTCAGTTAATCCATGCGTAAGATATAATGCTTTGCATGTATGAAAATTGCTCTTATCTACCCTCCATAAATTGCAGTCGGGGTTTTATTGATAGCTTGGCTTTGCCAGTTTTTATTACACCTTGTTGAATTTTACCTATAGTACATATTAATGAATAGTAAATTGTGTCATATCACCACCCATACCCGTCATGATGTACACCAATTCTTTTAATTCCAACTTTATCTTTAACTGCAAGAATTTATTACAATAGTTGATATAGAGGAAAAATAAAAATCGAGAATTGTTCCACACGAATCTTTGCAGAGGGATGCATGTATTTGTTTTCCATGTTAATGAGTTGTTCCAGTTTTAATTGTTGGAGACAACTCTATTGGAAACAACAATTATGAACAACGTTCACAATTAAATTCTCAAATTGAAACTAAACATATAAATTATTGTAGGATAGGTTTAGACAAGTACATGAATAGGTACAACAACCAAGATAAACCTCAGAACTTTGACAAAGACAATAAAAGGGATAAGGACACCTCACGACATTTCTATTTAAACAAGGGAAGCATCAAAACACAATCTAGATAGAAATAGAAGCCATAACAACCCTTAAACAATGCAGTGGTGGTCAACTTCAGGTAATAACAAGAACTCAAATCAATATCAACAAACTTGGAAGACTCTCTAGAATGTCTTGGTGGTCACTTACATGCCATGTTAGAACTTATATCAACAATGGCAACCCTCAACCAAGATTTTCCTACTCATCATTAACAACAACAAAAACAAGATAAACGTTTTCCCTTTGAAAACAGTTAAACAATGAACAACATGGTTCACAACAGACTTACGAAATGGTACCAAGTGTTTTGCTTGGACATATTATAAAAATGATAATCTTATATGGGGAACTAAAGGGACAAATGGACAAAAGGACACAAACACTACTAAGGAGGGAAATTGAAATTACTTAGAAATGGTAGGATGTTATCACTAAGCTATGCTAAGGAATCCAACAGTCTGCTTTAGGCATCAAGGTTGTTCTTGTGGGTAAAGTGGTTAACCCTTAACAATATTTGAAGAGCTAATTACTGACTATTACAACATCAACAACAAAATACTTCAAGAAAATTGAATTCCAGATTTAAGTAATGAGGACAGGTTCAACTAATTGAAGGAAATATGCAACAAATAATACTATAACAATAGTATCAAACCCTCACATTACTATGATGACCTGGGACTATAGGTAAACCACCATAGTGTAATGGTCAAGGATGTACCACATTTTGTTCATCTAACCTTTAAATTATGTGGTCCGAGGATCCACATATGAAAAAAATGCACAAGTTGAACTTTAATACTCTGCCCCATGGAACCAACTATTTAGAGATCCCACTCAACTCTAATTGATTATTTAACACTTGGGGTAATTTTCTATCTTGTAAACAAAATATTCATTTCAATTAATCTTTCTTCAATTACTCACAAGTATTTTGAATTGAATCCACAAGCAACAGATGAAGCATAGATCGTTGGGACAAAATTCTACAAGTAAATTCAATTTATTTGTTTTCTACTTCCTAACAAGGATGCATAAGATATAAGAGTTACATTTCCAAATCCGAATGTTTCTTTTGTTGATTTCATAGAGTTCACATGCAAAATTTTGGTTCGAGATCAACAAATCAGAGGGCAGATCTGAATGTGTTTATTGCACAAATTGGGTTTCTTGAGCCTTTCTTATTCATTTTCACCTAAGTCTAGGAAGTAATGTTTTTTAAAGGCGATCCACATATAATGGTAAACATGTTTTGAAAATATCAGATTATAATCTTATTGTTTGTGGGGAAGAATAATTAGAAATAAGAAGAATAGGTGGGTGAGTGTGTTGACTTTCAAGGCCCAAGGGATAGGCTTGGAAGAGAGTTGGAAGAAGGGAAAACACATGAATAAATCATTAAATTATAACCCCATTTTGAATCCATATCAAATTTGTCAAAGGCCAAACAACAAAACTATGATTCTAAATTTATGAAGTTTATGGGAATGTGGGAAAACTTGGAATTATAATATATATATATATATATATATGGAATTTCATATATTTAGATATATATATGGCAATTTATGTTTTCTAAATTTCATTGTCAACGAAATCAAATGTAAACATGAACCAAAACCATGTGACTAAGGTCATCACAAAGTGACACTCCAACAACGTTGCATTTATTGTGACAACAATAGGATTGTTTTGTGTGGATTGATTATTTCTCCACTTGCTTAAATGATTCACAACATAACAAACTCTGTGATCCAACCAGCAGTTGGAATGTTGTCGAACTTCGACAAAGTGTAGCACTTTGACTACTTTGACTACTTCGACAGCTTTGACATCAGATTCGACAAGTCCAATCCTCGAAACAACCGACTTCGACAACCTCGATGGGTTTCGTGCTCGACATACACCATCTCCACATGCATTTTCGACATCGACGATTATCGAACATAGACATAGTATCTCTATATCTTCCAGTCATTTGTGACAGTTGAAATTCCGAACCGTTATAATTTATTTTGTAATTGAATGTAATGGGTAGTCACCCAAGCATCTCATAATTCTATATAAACATGTACACTATTGTGGCATTCAATCAATCAATTCAATCAGTCATATTGATTCATCTTTCATTGAAAAGAGGTGTTTGGTTTGAATTCTTGCATATTGTCTATGCGCATACTTTATGTCGATATAGTGTATTTCCTGCTTGTTTTTTTTCTATGCTTCCGCCATAACAGTGCTCGAATCATTCAATCGATTGTTGTCCCCGGCATGCACCTGGGCACGACCTAGGTCATTGGTATCAAAGCCTGATTGAGCTTGTTCCAAATCTTAAGTTATATAAGCACTTCCATCAAAGTTATTCAACTTATTCCTGTTCAAACACTCTCACAAACTCAACAATACAAGCATACACTACCTTCGACTTTAGAAAAGATGGCCAAAGAAGCAGACAATAGACATGCAACTGCCCGGATAGAGCAACTCATAGAAAAAGCATTAGCATGCCAGCATACCAACATTAGAGGAATTTTGGGGTCTAAAATGGGCCTCCTAAGGAAAATAATAAAATAATACTTAAAATAATAAAATAATAGTTAAAACAATAAAATAATATTGATTAATTTTGGAGGAAGAAAGAAAAAAACTACTTTTTGTGTTCGTATTTTCGACATATCTCATTGTGTTTTTACTCAAATTTCTATCGGGAGAGCTCATTGGATGCGGAATTTGATTCCGCATCCAACGAGTACCCACACTGCATACTTTTGACGGACCCCACTACCCCAAAAATAAGAAATACCT
>LPNX011118111.1:132598-149762 GCA_001517045.1 Pseudotsuga menziesii
ATGTTGGCTATGTATGTTGGTTATGCTCCTTAATAGTTATCTCACATAAAAAACATTGAAAAGGGTTAATTGAAATGTTAAAATGTTAATTTAATATTGTTAAATTTTTATTAATAATATTAAATTAAAAATACTATAATTATTATAATTTTATTATAATATTATAATGTTAATTTAATATTATTAATTTAATGTTAAAATGTTGATAATTAAAAGTAATAACTTTGGTTCTACATCACTTATCGCTTATATGGGGATCACTTCGAAAAGAAAGATTGTATTTGATTTTACACGGATATCAAATGCATGCATGGAGATCAGTAATAAATTGTGAGCTTAATGTTCGTGCAACACAACTTCAAATGTACAACCATTTTAATTACCTCGCTCACTCTTTCTCGCAATATTCCTCTCTTTTTCAATCATTTTCTCTCAACCCCTAACCCGTAACCCCTTCATATCCTCCTCTTAACCCCTAAACCTCCATCTCTCTTTCTTACTCTAAAATCCTAACCCACAATCTCCCTTCTGTCTCTCTAAACCCCTATCCCAATTCTTTCTCTCTCTCTCTAAAGCCATAACCCACAATCTCCCCCCCCCCCTCTCTCTGAGCATTAATTGATTGCAAATGTGTTATAGAAATAAGTAACTTTTTTTAAGGTTCACCATAAATTAGAAATACCATGTAGTGAGCATTCACCTACCACATTTAATGACATGAATGTTTTGTATTTAATGCGTAGTTGGAGCATGTGTGTGTTAATAACACACACAAACTAGTAGTAGTAGTAGTTGTGTGTGTGTGTGTGTGCACGCGCACATGTGTTGTTATCACGTGCATGCTCCTAAACGCATTAACTATCAAATGTTCAACAAGCGTTGAGTGTTTGCTAGTTAATGCGTATAGGATCACGCATTCATTAACAAAGTGCATGCACTATTAGTGCATGCGTGTTATTAGGGTGTGCACTCCTCTGTCTACAAAATACAACAAAACTTTTCCTTTGCATCATCTATTTCAATTTTTCGTGACACTGTAAACTCCTCATTTGTATGATTTTATTTTTCATCTCCTTCCATTCACACATTCAACTTACATTCTTTGGTAAATTGTAATCAACTCAATCATATTGGATACAACATCTACATTTGACAATTATCAGAGCATGGTTTGGAACATTGGATCATTCTCATAACTGTTGGACACATTAGAGTTCATTCATTTTGCAATGCAAGCAATGAGCTATTAAATAAATTTTTGGTAACAAATTTTCAACAAGAGTTGTATGAGTTGTCTCCCCTTGTAATATCCAATGGTTGGACAAGGTGTATTCATTCAAATTTAAAGATAATAAATTGTAAAAAGTTTATATATTTGCTTGATTTTTGTTCAAATAAATCTATATATGAATGTTTCAATTTCAAATACCAAATCCATATAAGTCACATGATATAGGATAACTAATAGAGTAACATTTGTGTATAGAAATACATGAATTGTGTTATAATGAAAAATTTGCTAGATAGAAGTTCTTCCTCAAATATGTTAATATCAATAAAAACATAAACTCTCTCACAATTTAGGAAACAAATCGAGATGATACAATCATTCTCAAGACAAGGGATCTATCACTCAATAGTACCTCTTCCCCTTAAACTTAGTATGTGGCCCAAAATGGATCGTTACATACATAATTTCACATACAACTATGAAGCTCAAAAACCAGTAAGGTTGACTTCCTGGAGAAATACAACATCTACCATAAACTTGTGCAAAACTCCCCAAATAAACTGCTTACAATGTGGGATTGTCATCAACCTCACATTCCAAGAAAGATGACAAATATTCATTCAAGAAATAGAGTGTTTTCCATAGTACTGGATCTATTACTTAATCCCACATTGTCGAAGGAATAAACACCCTTAACTAGGGAATATGCCACAACTTTCTTGAATGATTTTTCCCAAGGAGAAAGATGCACAACTCTAGTAGGATTATCGAATGTACTGAGAGTTGATTACAACTTCCTCTATTTGGACATAACTTACAAAAATTCATCAACATACATACCTTGGGCCTAATCATTGATACACATAGTAGAATCTGTCATAGTGCTCCATCCTTGTTAGCCTTCAATAGGACCAAATTCAAAATCAATCACTATTTCTGATACAAGAATCCACTAATTATAAGAATTTTGTAAAGACGCACCACTACTAGAACCTAATACCAATATTTATGGTGGAAAAAATAAGATAGCACCAACCTAGGCTTGTGTTTTGACTTCCTTGGCCACTTGGCTAGGACCAACTATAACCTATTTATGTTAGATGAGGAAATTTTTGTTGCAACATCTATACCATACGCCTAAAGGTCTCTTCTAGGGATCAATATCCGTGAGCAAGACCTATAACCACCAATAATTAGCTCTTTGTGGGTAATTTTTCCTTCGCTTCGGTATTTGGCACCATTAAAAGGTTTTGAACACTAAGGATGGGTCACAAGGACTTAAATATGCTCAATAGAGGAAAGATATACCTTAGAACCTAAACTAACCTTCTAGGAATCCAACATTTAAAGGACGTGATTCCTTAAACATCCACTCCTCAACTCTTAGGGGTATCATTTTCCTCTAATTTGAGATATGGGCACCATTTTTAGGTTTTTATTATTGGGTATCGGTATTAATGTTAGGATTATAATCCTCCCTTGTCCAATTTGGACATTTGTCTAAATAAGGAGTCGTGTCTAAATCAGGAGTCCTTTCAGTGTATTTTTAATCATTAGCACCATTGGGTCCACTTAGCCCAATTGGGGCACATGCACCAGTTACTAAAGTGTGGGGAACACTAATTGAGGCCAACTGCCATTGATTTCACTTGCATGCATCAGTTTTGGAGCCTCCTAGATCAATCCCTACAAATTAGGAGCCACTGGGAGTGCCGATACCAACCTCCATTAGTTGAGTTCATTTGGTGACTAGTCAAGCTCAGTTAGGAGTCAATTGCATTTAGTTCTAGTTCCCTACACTCAGTTCTATTCAGTTAGTGCTAGGATTGCATGGCTGCATGCAGATGAGGCACATTTACTCACCTACCTCAGTCAGTTAGACTAGTCAACACTGAATTAGACACTTGAGTTTGGATTTTGAACTCCAATGAACTCCGATAATGATTTAGACAAGGTCAGTTAACCATTCAGACAAGTAGAGTCCAACCAATTCAAATTTCATCACATGGATTTGAATTGCATGTGGCTATTTATCCATTGTACTTCATTGTAATTAATTATCTAATTACTTTTGATTAATGAAAGCTTTCATAGTTGGAAGCCATTTTTGCACTATTTCATTCTTTAATTTCTGAGTAAAATTGTGCGATATTTCTTGTGAGTTGTGTGTTGGTCCATAGATATTTGTGCTCAATCTTACAATTAGTACCTTGACCACATTCTAGGAAGGAACCCTAGGCCTTAGGTATTAAGGTAGCCTCTAAGTCTTAAAGGATAAGAATGGAATCTTTCAGATATTTATGAGATATTTGTATAACATCTTTAGCCTCATAGAGGGAATAAAATTAAGATCCATTACATTATTTAAGGCACCCATGGCATGAATGATGTCCTTTGAGCATTACATATGGGTCTCTAGTCCTTTTTATAATGCAAATTTTGTTAGAAAACAGGACCGCAGAGCAATAACACATATATAGTTAAATCATTAAACAAGATGCAAAACACATTAAACACATTACAAAGAGACACAAATATAACGTGGTTCACCCAAATGATGGGCTACATCCACAAAGAAATTTTCAGTCCTTTTATTACAGTCCAGAAAGATGAAGGGATACAGCCTACAGCAAAACCGCTGCACTTCCTCTTCACGCTCTCACAGTGTCTCCCACACAATCACAGAGATTTTTTACAATACAAAATAATACCATACACATTCGTGTTACAATTATTTCTTTTATAGGGGAAATACCATGGGAAAATACTACAGTTAACCCAATACCATGGGTCCGCAAAACTATTGGCCAACACACATCCCCAAAAAAATTTCTCGAGGGCTCCGCCCCTGAACCCCCTTTTTTGGGGTGCTACCCCAAACCCCAAGGCAGAGGGAATGAGTGTATAGTACACTTGGGGTACAAACACAACTGAATAATATCTTTGGATCTGGAGTATCACACTCCACAACCAACAAATTTGCACCAAGAGACTAGATTAATTGTTATACAGGAAAGTTTCCTATGGCTAGGGTTTAAGACATCATCAACGTACTAAGCTTGAAAGAGAGATGCATAATGTTCATCAAGCATATATAAGCGAATTCAGATATTGGAATAGTTCATACCTTATCCAAACGAAGGTTGATCCAAGCAGCCCTTCAATCCTCTTCTTGCTCCTCTTGCTCCAAGAGATCTGCAAAACGAATTATACCTTCCTCAAACCAATATGACCACATATAAAGCAATGATAATCAAATAAACATGAAATAATGATTTGACTAACATCATCATATGATCAAAACAGATTTTCAAATACACATTGAACAATGATTTGGGAAGAAGAAGGACATCACATATGTATTAATCATGAAAATAAGTACAAATATACCTTCTCTTCAAGTTGGGCATCTCACGAAACCTTGATTTGGTTTTGTTGCTTCTCTTCTCCAAAGAACTCATCCTCCAAGCTCTGCAACACAAGGAGAAATCTTCTAGGGAAAAGGTGGGGGGAATGAGAGTCCCAATTCCTCCAACATAACAATGCAAAGGTTCTAGGCCCTTCTCATGGACCTCCCTACCTCTATTTATATGTTTCTGAAAAGATAGGGTCGAAGGCAAAGTAGTTACAACTGAAGGAGTCAGTTGCATAACCACCCAAACTACCCAAACTTCGAGAAAATTATTTTTTTGACGTTAACAAGATGAACACATGGGTTTTAGAGACAATAGTCACGTATTCAGGAGGTACACATGGGTTTCAATGTAAATAGTAACGTATTTAGGGAACATGTGAGTATTATATATAACAAGTCGTGTGTAACACGTGGGTTTCCTTAAGGAAACTCGCATGTACATCACAAAATCTCATTTTAGGGTACTTCTGGGCATTTTCAGACTTTGGTGTCTTCTAGAAAGTTTTATCTCACTCAAGTATATTTCCAATAGTGCAGAGAAGAGGTCAAACAGAGTTTAAAAACTCTGAATATGGGTCCTCCAAGCTAGGTGTTTTTTCAGTGACTTTCTGAAGTGTTGACATGCGACGAAATCATGGGAAAGTGGTCACAGGCAGAGATGTGTCATTTTGGGCTATAAAAGATGCCCCCTAATGTATGAGGTTAAAGGGGAATACGATAGCTGAAATTCATTATAAAGGAAACAACTAGGTATGGAGAGAGCAGAGAATCCAAGATCAAAAGGCTCAAACAGAGGTATTTGAAAGAGAGATAAATGCCAGAGAAAACTAATCTCTGCGACATACAAGTCCATATACAAAACATCGCCATAAAGATATAGGAAAATCCAACATATGTATAACTGATGAAACTATCATGGTCGCTCAATATGCAAAAAGGCACCATATCAAATCTAAAGGAATCATGGCCACAAGTGAACAAGGTGGATCCATGCTCAACAATCGATCATAGCCACAAAAATATCTCAACAAAATGTCATATAATGTGTGACAAGGTCTTGCGCAACTCGGGCAATAGAAAAATATGACGATGCTACTCTCGGCCCATGGTATTCAATACAAACCATACGAATAAAGGAGTTGAAGTCATTAGAGGAATTTTGGGGTCTAAAATGGGCCTCCTAAGGAAAATAATAAAATAATAGTTAAAATAATAAAATAATATTGATTAATTTTGAAGGAAGAAAGAAAAAAACTACTTTTTGTGTTCGTATTTTTGACATATCTCCCCATGTTTTTACTCAAATTTCGATCGGGAGAGCTCATTGGATGTGGAATTTGATTCCACATCCAACGAGTACCCACACTGCATACTTTTGACAGACCCCACTACCCCAAAAACAAGAACTACCTGAAAAATGTGATGATGATGTCATCATCACATTTTTCAGGTATTTCTTGTTTTTGAGGTAGCGGGGTCCATCAAAAGTATGCAGTGTGGGTACTCGTTGGATGCAGAATCAAATTCCACATCCAACGAGCTCTCTCGATCGAAATTTGAGTAAAAACACAATGAGATATGTCGAAAATACGAACAAAAAAAGTAGTTTTTTTTAATGACAAATATGTCAATTCAACCATTATGGTTGACTTATTTTATTGAAATTCTATTGGTTCTTGAATTCCAACTCACAAAAAATTATTTTGGCACGTTTTCTTATAAGGCCCATTTTAGAACCCAAATTTCCTCTAATGCGAACATGGAGGAAACCGTTTGATTACCGGTCAATGATGAGAACCGTTAACAAACATGAGGGAAACCACCATTAATGAAAATTGTCCCTAAGGTACCTAGTACATTCTAACAAGTGTGAATACAAGGAATTGAATTTGAACACTTGAAGAATCCATCGAGTAGGAGACAGTAAGGTATTCCCACTACCCAATAGCGAGGGAAATTTCCATTGATGACTGCAATCCCCAAGGTACTATCATAAACTCTAAATTTCATTCCCATAGCAGGAGGTGTTGCAGTCGATAAGAAGAGATCCGTTGGACGAAAGGCATTAAGGCATCCTTCATCATCCAACACAAGGCAAGTCAGAGACTAATTAGATCTGGAATTGGTACTGAATTTCACAACAAGGACCGCCGAAGACATGATGTAATGAACTGATACCAGGGAATGGCCAACCCAAAAGGTCAAGGAAACTGTAGAATGGCCGACAAAGTTTTAATCCTTGAACAGTGCGCATGATACAAAATTGACTTAGGCAACTTTTGACACAAAAATACCAACGACACAAATATGTAATGTAGGAGACATTGGCAGATTCCCCATATAATTGGAAAAATACCAACTGAAGGGGTAAAAGCTCTAACTCGGGATAAGGTCAAAATACTAGGACCCAATTGTTGACTCAAAACTGGTGCTTTGTTCAAGGAAACAATACTTACTTCCATGATGTAAAATACATGTGAATGAATTTCCCTTCTCTCTTTCTTGTAAAGGTTTAACGACTCCAAGAAATCCAACTCAGGACCTTCTTCATTTTTGGTAAGCTCGAAGAAGAGACATAAGAATGCTTGATAAAGCACTAATTCGTGGATTTTACGAGCCTGAATTAGTGAATGCCCGACGATGTTTTCATAGTTTAGAGAGTCTAAAAACTCCAAAGAAGACTCCATGGGGGTGATTTTTTGTAAAGTTAGTCTCCTAAGTCCGAAAAAGTATAAAAAAATACAGAGGAGAACTCTCTTAGTCCAGGTGAACTAAGGCACACCTTTTCCGTACTTAGTCGGGGAGATCCGAAAAAGGTTAAATTACCACCTACCCAACGCCCCTTCAAAAGAAACATATAGCCTGAGTTTTATGAGTGTGAAGGAAGGAAAGATCACTTAGAAAGATCCATTTGATTATGAGAAATGGGGCTTACAATAGTAAACTCGATGCTTTGTTCTTTAGGTTTTAGTGAGCATGACAAAGACATAAAGTACGCTTGGAATCCTTTTCATGTTTAGGTCCAGAGCATGAAAAAGAGAAAACTAAGCTCATACCAGGGGTTCCTTTTCCATAAATTCAGTCGCTCAGGTCTGGAAAAGCGATAAACATATACCTAAGAATACTCTTCTCAATTCTGAAGAAACGAAAGTGCTCCTTTTTCGTAACTATTCCACATGGTTCGAAAAATCAATAAACTACCACCAATGTGGATGCCCATTCACATATTCTTAATGATACTGAACGAACAAGTTTACTCAGCAGTCAAGTCTATTTTGAGGAGTCAGACCTGGGCCTAAAGAAACTCCATATCTTTGTCGTGAAGTTTTAACGAGTTTGAAAAGGTCAACTCACAGCCTCCTTACTGTTTTAATGAGCTTGAAGGAGAACACAAAGAATGCTCTAATTGCAAGGAGACAAGTGTTAGAGGCAAGCGAAACTAGGCCCAAGCGCGAGGAATAAACCTATGCATAATGCAAGGAACATGAGCAAGATAAAGACACTCAGGGAATGTCTCCTCGAGGTAAAGGGTGTCAAGTTGCAAAGGAAAAATGGTACAAGGCTGAGCGATGATGAGAACAAATATGAAGGCTTATATAACAAGCTAAAAGTGTGGAATCCGACATTAGGCTCATAAGCACGAGTAGGGTACATGTAAATGCAGTTACAACTTTAAAAATAAGGAAAGGTCAGTAAACAGTTGTGAATCCAACTAAATATCTTGTCTCCAAGAAACAACAACATCATAATCACATTCAGAAGAAAAGATCTGATGCAGTTCACTTTGGAAAAAACACATGTGATTTTGCTATCTTCTACAAAAGGTGTAGTCAAGGCAGAATCAACGAAAGAGGAATCTATAGTACCAAGATCTGGGGGTTTGTGATCAACAAGATCAACCTTAGAATAAAAGAAAAAATCAACAAGGGAGATAGAGTCTGTAGGAACAAACTTAGTATCACAGGAGTTGAAAAATTCATAATAAAAATCAAACTCATCATGATCACAGACTTGTTGTTCAAAGGGAGAGTCCAAAAACTCAAAAAGACCAACATAAGAAGACCGATCTAAGGAAAGATTAGGCTTACTAAGCAAAACAGAATTAGACTTAGTCACAACTGAACCAACATCCAAAAGAAGGTTAGATTGTATCAAAGACTCTAGGAAGACTTCATTCGAAGGAAGGAGATCATCCGAGATAGGACACATGTCTAAAATTTCAAATGGATCGACAAAGTGGAGAGTAGGCTCCACAATCTGTATGGGATGACTCACATAGTCAACTATTGGGACCCAGTCCCAAGAAGGTAAGCATGAAAATAGAGGTTGCTTCTTAATAGCAATTGAACGCAAAGGACATGAGGCCACATAGCTCACCCATGGCGGGGTAGTGTCTATAAAAACATTGGGAATCAATAAAGGAAATACACCGTCTCTAGTTAGGTCAGGAGACGGATCAAGAAAATCCAATGGATCAATAGTGACAATTTATTCTCCATGATTAAAGTACATCACATGAAATAATGTTGACACCACAGCTTGCATGGCATATACATAATCACATTCGAGGAGCATATTGAAGTCCAAGGGGTCTTCTATCACCATGAAGTCAACTAAGATGGTCTTCCCACCCAAAGTAACAGGTGTTTGAGCAAAAATTCCCAAGGCTACACTAGTTCTTCTATCATATTCCAGTAAATGACTAACAGTTGACACAAGGCTAGGAGATCCCATGCCTCTCCAAGCATGAGGAGACAAGATACTAACTGAGGCTCCTTCATCCACAATACAATGAGAAATCAGCTATTGTTCAACTTTGACCTTTATCTGGAAAGGTGCATAAAAAGGAAGGCGTTACTCAACTTGGCTATCCCAATCAAAGGCAACAATTAGAGAGCTTGGTGGGGGTTCATTCGAAATGAGTTCAATGCCCCCTACGGTTCAATAAGTTCTGAATTGGCAATGAAGAAAATGTGACTAGTAGACACTTCACTCTCCAAAGGAAGAGTGGGATTGATCGATACTGAAATCCATTCAACCACTTTGTGAAAGTCACTTTCTGAAGGGAGAGTGGGATTGGCTAAAGATTACATTAGTTCAATCACATCATGATCACTCTCCGAAAGAAGAGTGGGATCAACCAAAGTTGAGATTGGTTCGACCACTTGATCAACCAAAGGTTGAGTAGGTTGTTGAGAAACTATAGGTTGTTCAGGAGAAGGAAATTCTTGAGTCTCGAACCACACTCTTCTCACCTCTGCAATCGCAGGGCAATAGTGAGTAAGATGATATCCCTCACATAGCTTACAAGGGAACTTAAGTTTGCACTTCAAACAACCAGTTTTATCAACGGTGTCAACATGACTAGCAGTGGATGATTGTTTTCCCTCAGCATGACCTACAGAGGCTGAGAGTTTTCCCCAGCATGACCACCAGAGGATGAGTGTCTGGGTCCAACCTGACTAAGAGAGGTTGGTTGTTGAAAAAATTCAGGATGTTCAAAAATTGGATGACCATGAAACCAAACTCTTTGTACCTTCATGATGGCAAGGCATAGATAAGTAAGGCGGTCTCCCTCATAAAGCTTACAAGGAAACTTGGGTTTGTGTTTTGAATGTTTAGTATTTTCAACGATGTCAACATGACTTGCAGTGGCTCACTATTTGTCCTCAACATGAACCACATAGGTTGCGAGAATGCCCCCAGCATGACCTGCAGAGGTTGAGAGACTGGGTCCAACATGACCTATAGAGGTTGGATAGGAAGTGTCGCAACCCCAAATTTTCACAAAAATTTAAAATTTTTGAGTGAACAATAAATGTTATAACTTGCGGTTCTACTAACAGCTAACAGTTGGCATAAAGAAACAATTAAGTAATTGGTTTCTAAAATAACTTAACAGTTTATTTTTCGTAGAAAGATTAAAAATCTTTTTGTGTGTTATTTGCTTCAGTTTACTGATTAGCTCTTTTATGTCAGTAGGTGGAATCCACTTTTAAATCCGGGGCTTACTTAGCTTTCATGCTAAGGCAGATGAATACTGTTTCTTACAGGTTTTTACAGGTATGATCGATCGAGTATATATTTTTAAAAGATCTATTAGTGTCAGCAGTATCTTGTTTGCAAATTAAAAAAATTAGAACAATAAGCTGCTAAACACTAGACAGCTCCTATAAGGTAAAATCATTTGATTTTCATCAGTTGTTCAAATAAACAAGCTTGGAAAAAGTATATTGACAGTACATCATATTTGCGACTCTAACACTAGAATCTCATATATGAGTATTTCTTTTTTAGTCTAAGTAGTTTGTAATACTCATAAACATTGTTTTCTTGACAATATGTTTGCAATAATATTTATTGTCCCTTAAATTATTTCGATAGGGTACTTACAGCCTATTGTCTTAGAAACAGCAAGAACCTCTGAGTGTAGAAACTATGGCCAAAATACCCTTCTACAAGAGCTTAAGGTTACCAATACTTTGTTCCCAAATTTAATCCTGTAATTATCTTACTGTCCACTAGACACTTTGCATGAGCATTAAGCTGAGTTGAGTATACTCCCAAGGATTAATAAAGTAATGTCGCATAAACTATGTGACAAGATTTTGTGATAACACTCTTATCTTTAGCTTGTACTACTTCACAGTTTCGAAGATGTGTGAGTTATCAATTCATTTATATTTCTTAGATATGCATAATTTACTTGTTTGATGAGCATTCAATCTACAAAAGTTTGTTATTGTCACGTATTAAATTCTAGCCTTCACTTCTTGGCATTATTATAAGATACTATCTATAAATGTTAGACTTATAATATTCCTAAAGCAAAAGGGTTTACTATGCCCAAGCTTAAAAAGATAACATATATCATATGCTTTCTATCTTAATTAAACAATGTTGGAATATGGTTATACCATCGCTTAACTCGTTATGGTGATGTTTATTATAAAACAATATAATGTCGTTGTAGCAAGGGTTTTGGCTTAACCCATGTCGGGCTTATGTTTATGGTTATACATGACACCATGCTTGGTCAACGTAAACTATTCACGATAATAAACTGGTGATTAGGTTAACGTATTACACGGTGCTGTTGATTAGTGAATTGATTATGAATTATTGTGTGGTTATTATAGTTTTAACCCATGCTGCAATGAACAAACAAATGATAAAATGTCTCCATGCAGGAACTATAGGACACGACCCTCGCTGCATGGATAAATTTGTGGCAACGTGGTTGATTTCTGTCCACGTCTGGAAAGAATATAATAAACTGGAAACCTAAACGAAAGCATTATTGTCCCACAGTTTACGCTGGCTAAAGGGTTGCTTCGGCTTGTCTCCCATGGTGGTCGCCGTTCTCCTGGTCACCAATCACCTTATACATTGACTCTGTGCTGCCTCCGTTCTCCACTGAATGGTTTTGATTGCTAGTTCTTTCTCTACCAATCGTGGAGTTATTCTTCTTGCTAGCTTCGTTTTGCTGCTTGTGAAACCTTCTCCCCAAGGTCCATGCAGTTTGGTGATTTCTTCAGTTTTTCTTCTCGGCTCTTCGTAGCTTGCTACTGTGTGAGGTTTTGAGAGTTGATAGGTTCCCCACTATACCGTTTATAGGTTACAGTGCTTACAAAATGGTTCGCCATACTCCCAGTGACAGGTAAAGATTATAAAAATATTTCTTTCATATACAGCAAGTTTCAATATAGAATACTTTCAAGCTTTTAGCACGTAAGATGTTTTACTGACAAGGGTTTACACTTGCTACAGGTGCTCATTGAAGTGCAGCTCGTACAGGGATAAGAAGACAACCCTTGCAACCGTCGTGGCTCGTGGCTCAATCTCGGGTAAGCCCCATGGTCTAAAAGATGGGTTCTCTCCTTAAATGCAGTTGGGGTGGTCGTTGGACTCACCCAGGGTTTGAATACCCTTTCTCGTCTTGCCATGAGTTATATTGTGCTTTTACTGTTTACATGTTGTTTATAAGCATGTTTAAAATTAAACCCTTGATAGGGTGGATGCACTTGTGAGTGTAGTGTTTTTGGTCGAAGCTTGGCTTCACAGTCAGTTTTGGTTGTACATTTTGCGAAGGTAGCTTCGCTGCAACTTGTTTTGGTTGTTAGCCGTTTATGTTGTACTCTGTATAATTTAGGGTTTATACCCTTTTTGAATATTAATGAAGTTGAACTCAATTGCGTATTTTATCAGGTTTTTATATATTAAATTTTGAAGGCTGGTACTCACAGCCGTGATGTAAATCTTGATTATTTGATGAAATTCACAAGTTAGGGTTTGACTTGTAAAACCATTGTTTGGTTTATTTTAATCTTATGTTAATAATTATGTTGTTTCTCTCTTTTAGTCTATCTGTCCTTAAAGGACTGAGAGTGGATTATTTGACTATTTTCGATGATTACAAAATTGATACGAGAAATGGTTATTATGTCTATATTAGTAATGTATTAGTTTAAGGGTTTGAACTCCGACATTTAGATGTATGTTGTTATTAACAGACTCTGTTTCTTTTGTAAATGCAATTGCACCTGTTAGTCAATAATGTGGTTTATCTTTGTTACATAAAAAATTTTAGTCAATAGTTTTAAAAGAAATTAACCTAAGTAAAACCTAGGTTACTACAGTACTAAAATATTTATAATTTATATTCTAATATTTATAATTTATGCTGAGAACATGAGCTAGGTTATACTTCCCTTTAACTTAAATAGGATATTGTTTCCTATGTTATTATTTGTAATTTTCTTATTACTGTAATACCGTTTTTCTTAATTTATTTTTATAAATTAGTTATCTATAAATGTCACAGTTTAAGGATAATAATAACATTATTTATATTTATAATACTAATATTTAAGAATAACATGCATTATTAAGTTTATGTTGGTTCTTATTTGTATTGCGGTTATGATTGAAAGTAGTATGTAATATTTGTGCTAATTTAATTCAGTTTGTCACTGTGGATTACTTAGAACACAAAGTTAAAAGAACCTCCATACTTATCAGTGTTCTTTATATTTACAAAGTTCTACAAAAGTATAAAAATAGTTTATAGCATTAACTTAAAACCCTAAGTTACTACTGACCTTTAGCTATTTAAAGCTCAGTAAGGACTACTGTAACCTTTATCATATTATTTAACTATAGTTCAAATAGACACAAGAATATTAGTTGTTACTAAAGGAAAAAGATATCAGTACTATGTTTATATCTATTCTTAACATAAACTATTAACTTCCAATTGATAAGACTAATTCTTCTATTCCAAGTAAAAGTACAGTTTATGTAAATAAAGACTGTGTAGAAAATAATTTATAAAATTTACCTACTAATGTCAATCAATAATATGAGTAAAATTCTGTATTAACATGTTATTTATACAGTCTATTTCTAATGACATGTCTGCAAAACAATTTAATAAACTTTCTAGAAAACAACTATCTACTGAGAAATAACATTTCATTACTCTAAAAACATAAATATTCGATTCATTCATATTCTTATTATACTTCATTTACTTAAACAAACTACCTGTGCTAAAGTATGATCTAGATTACTCCAGATGGGGAAAAACACAGGTAGGATTTATCTTCATCACAGTACAGATTCAGTCTAGAATAATTAAAATATTTTAACACAACATAACTTAACATCATTCAATAATTGATCATACACAGAGATAAACTATAATACATAAATTAAAAGATAATGGAACATGTTTTTAAAGCTGGACGACAACAGGAATGGGAGGTTGTTCCTCCCTACCAACTCCTGGAGAGCGCTCAAACAATGACTTTTCAGAAACCTCGAGCCTGTTCTGGTCTGCTTGGCTGGAACTAGGTGGAGCAATCAACAAAGTACCAGTCTTGAGACTCAATACCAACTCTGCATACTGCAGTAAGATCTTTCTGTTGCAAAGTTGTACTAGATCAACTTCCTGCAGTTTACCCCTCAAACACCTTCCTTCAAATTTCCCTTTCCCAATGAATTCCTTGAAGTGAATTCACCTGAATGATTCTTCTCCTGGAATGAGCAACCTCAACTCTCTACATTGGGCATTTTTAATAAGATTGCCTAGGTCTTTTTGGGTTAGTTGTCATTAATTGAGCCACTTGCTCTTATCCCACCTTCTTGGGGGATCATGACCCCAAATGTAGGGAAGTTTCCACCTGCAACATAGGAAGTGTTTGAGGATGCTGCCACTTGTCTTTTTTCTCTCCACCTAGTTCCTTCCACCACTTGACCAGTAACACTCTTTTTAACAGCTCTACCAGGTTGTTGTCTCCACTTTTATTTATTTAAAAATTAAATATTCAGAATTACATTCCACATCCTTGACTCTGTTGAGTCATCAGTTTCCACTTAGCATTAAATTTAACATAATGTTTGGGAATAATATTAAAATAAAATAACATTATTTTACAAAATTGGGGCATGTGACATACACACCCCCTTAAAATATAACATCGTCCTCGATGTTATTTATTCCTCATCCTCCGAGGTCCCCTAGAACAGAATTGGATATGCATCTCGCATCTTACTTTCCAATTCCCAGGTGGTTTCTTCAGAACTAAGGTGCTTCCATTGCACCTTCACCTGTCCAATGGTGTGGTTCCAAAGTGTAATTTCCCTCCTCCCGAGGATATAGTCCGGTTCCACCAAGAATTCTCCTTTTGGTTCCACCTGTACAAAATTCCAATTAACCACATGAGTAGCATCATGAACATATTTCTTTAAAACGAAAATATGAAAAACATTATGTACTCTTAAGTTAGGTGGTAATGCTAATTGATAAGCTAGTTGACCAATCCTAGACAAAATTTCAAATGGACCAAAGTAACGAGGTGCCAATTTTTCACAACTCCCTAGTCTTAGAGAGCTTTTTCTTGGGCCTTACCTTGATGAACACATCTTCACCTACCTGGTTCTTTTCAAGTCTGCTTGACTTTTTTGTCGATACTATGCCACTTTTAAATTTCCCTGCACTTGTTTCACAATTTTCTCCATTTCTTTCAACAATTCTAGACCTAATACCAATCTATCTACCGGATTACTCCAAGAGATAGGAGTATTACATTTTCATCCATACAAAATTTCAAATGGACTGAATCTAGCTGATGCCTGATAATTGTTATTATACACAAATTCTACTATATGTAAATAGTCTTCCCACTTACCTGGCTGATCTTTCACATGCATTCTCAATAAATCTTCTAGTACTTGGTTTACCCTTTTAGTTTGTCCATCTGTTTGAGGATGGAAAGAAGTACTGAAATTCAATGTTGTATTTGTTTGTGCCAGAAATTGTTTCCAAGGCTACCAAGAAACAAGCCAACACAATCTCAAATATTCAATTAAACATAAGTAGGTTTCAGGGTTTCTTGAAAGGTTTTGTGGTTGTAAAGTCTGGTGGCTGAAGGGAATACATTCATGAGTCAAGAAGGAACTAAATCATAAATAAATAAGAGCAAAGATGCATAATATAATCAACAAGTACCAATCAGAGTATAATCTTAAAGTTCATTCATAACTGACAAGCATTACAAGTAAAGAAACCATAAAACAATAATTAATATATCAGTCAAGTAGCTAAACAAGCTCAAAATGAAGCTAAAGCATAAACTGAAGGGTGATCAAGATCATATATTTCATAGTTCTGTTCAACAAATAAACATGAGAGTTATGTACTTAACTCATCAACAAGTCCAAGACCTCCTTAGCCAGCCAAAAAGTAGAACCCTTGTTCTGTCCCCTTGTCCCTCTTTTATAATTACAAATAATTAGTTCTATCTTCCCTTCATTAGGTCGAAATTGAAACTACCCAGTAGTTACATTAACTAACTTTCAACTAATTGACTAAAAATAGTAAATCGGATTCCTGGCAAATATGGCAAATTTTTGGAAACTAGGTGTCAAAGAAGCTTCCATATCTCTCAATTCGTGACACCTATGTAAACACTGAGAGAGGTTTTTGTGAATGGGTCTGTGATGGACAAAAACCTCACTAATACAAAAGTGCGGATTTTTCCACGGAGTTTTTCCACGTTTCATACTTTTTGGTGTCAAATTGGAAGTAATAGGAACAATCCGTCGCTATATCGACGCCTATCCGTCGCTATATCGACGCTTCCAATCTTATCCGTCGCTATATCGACGCTTGCAATCTTATCCGTCGCTATAGCGACAGAACTGTCAAGTTGACCCAAGGCATTTAGATTTAGATTTTTTTGGCTTTTTACAACGGTCAATTGGACTTAGGGGGCAAAAGTCAATGTTTGTCGTCGCTATAGCGTTCTATAAAAACGAAGAAAAGAAATAGTCATTGAATGGATACAAATATTAGTGAAGCATTACCTTACATGGTCTTTGGATAGATCTAAATATTCGTAAGACATTGCCTTGTCAATGATGGACAATTTTCATTTAACCTATTTTGCCTTGTTAATGATGGACAATTTTTAGGCCCACCCTTCTCCCTCTTTGGTGGTTTTAATATTAATAGA